>JAQQAE010013132.1:0-12877 GCA_029823295.1 Pseudamia nigra | reverse complement strand
TAACATAAAACACACAGCAGGTTAAACCCTTATATCCCGGACACATATGTAAACAACACAGAAATATGGCTCTTACAGGATGATTTTTTTCACTTTTGTGAAACTTGTTCAATATTTTGGTCATTTTAATGAATATTTTGTTAATTTTTATTATTTTAATTTTGCAAAATGTATTATTTGTCATTTCTATGATATTTTCCTGATTGTTTTGTGGATCATTTTGTTTTAACCTTGTTATAATTGTGTTAAATGCGGAAGTAAATTTACGTTGTAATACCACCACTTGACCGCTGGGAAATAGATCGTCCGGCTCCAAGAAGCTTTATTTCCATGGAGATACATGTGATTCTATCTGAAAATACTAAGCAAATAAATATTTTTCATGGGTCATTATGGTCTCAAACGTTTTATTTGGATCCTCTAATAAGAAACGTGATGATCCATCTTTAACTTTTTGATTATTTGCTGTAATATTAAGATATTACAGCAAACAATCCAGCAAATCACTGAGGTGCTGGGGTTTGATTGACATGTATTTGTATGCTATTTGTATTATTTTATCAATTTTTTATTCATTTTGTGGACAACTTCGCTCATTTTTGTAAATTTTTTTGGAATATTGTGTTATTTTCTTTTTCAATTTCGTTATTTTTAAATATACACTGTATTGTTCTTTTCTGTCAGTTGTGATGAAATGTTAATCTATTTTATGTTCATTTTGTGGATAATTTTGGTACTTTCCTGCAGAATTTAGTTTATTTTTGATTATTTTGTTCACTTTTGTCCATTTTGGGAAATTTTTCTTCCATTTCTTTTGTTCATTTTGTGAATAATTCTGTTACTTCCTTCTTCAATGTGGTTCATTTTTGGATTATTTTGCTCATTTTGTGCCTGAGGGGCCACATGTGGGCCTGGAGCCGCAGGTTGAACACCCCTGTTAAATGTCTCTACAAACTGCTCGTGAATCTTGAAATCCGACTCGGTGCGTTGATGGAAATCCACACGCAGGCTACGTAATCGAGGTCAGAGCCAGTGACACAACACAATTTAACTCACAAATTCGTCACTTTGCCACCTACTAATCTTTTTGCTTTGTTCCGTCAGTGTTAGCTGTCAGCGTTTCTAGCCAGAAACGATGCAGTTGGTCATGACTGATAAAAATAAAGAGCTACAATCAAAGGCATTAGTTCGCGTTCTGGGCCCGATTAATTTGGTCTTTTCAAAGATGGCGCCGTAAAAGCCAAGGTTTGTTTTCCATGGGTGCAAAGTATGTTTCAGTGCATGAGCCGAACGGCCCAGTTGTCCAGACACGTCCAGTCAGTCAGCAGCTCGCTCCCCGGTCGCCCGCGTTTCAGGTAAGCGCTGCCGGGCAAATGCTGGAGCTTTATGGAAATAAAAATAAATAAAAATGAACGTTCTCTCGCTGTAAATAACAAGCTAAGGAGCTAGTTAGCTAACGGACTGGGGCTATCTTCTCGAGCCGGTACCTGCTAGCTGACATGCTACACAGGCGGCCGCTACAGGCTAGGATGAATAAAACCCACGGAGCGGGTCAATCCGGGTTTAAACTGTGGATGTGTATAATATTTAACTGTACAAAACGCAGGGAAACACAGGCTGCCACCGATATCTTCACTGAAGTTTCGCTTGCTTTTGTTAAGATAGCTTAGCTTGCTAACGGCAGGTCAGTGACTTTAACCCTTGTTTGGTATTTGTGTCAAATTGACCCTTTGTCATATATTTGTAAAGAGAAAATATGTCGTGTGGGGGCAAAAGGAACAAAATCATCCCCAAAACAAACAAAATACTTAAAAATGAAAACAATGGACAACATTGAAGGGGAAAAGAGGATGAAAAGTATCTTCAGCCTGAACAAAATCAGCAAGAAGATGAGTAAAATTATTCAGCAAATGAAACAAAAATAGCCATCAGTATCAACAGAACTGCACAAAAAGAAGCAAAACTATCCACGAAATGAACAAAGAACAAGTTGAACAAGAATTACCAAGAAAATGAACAAATGTTTTGCAATACAAAACGTTGTGCAAAACCAACAAAATGAACAAAAAAAAGCAAAAAGAAAGAAAAATCAAACGAGCAAAAATGAACAAAGTGATGACGAAACGGAGCAAAACAAGGTTAAAAATAAATAAATAAAATTAACCACAAAAATGAACAGATCACCAAAAAAAACATGAAATTAATCTGTTCCGTGTTATAAAGTTACTCACTACCTCAAATACTTTTATTTGAGTACTTCTACTTCCTTTTACTCCAGTACTGATTCTGCTCCCTGGCGTTTCCACACGACACAGCTTCTCTGTACAAATATGACAAAGGGTCAATTTGACCCAAACACCACACCAGGATTAACATTATGTCCTAAACTGATAGTCATCGTGATACTGTCTATATGAAGCATTTTAGACTTAAAACATACGTCCAGCACTAATTCACCATGCATATAGTTTAATCTTTTACGTGTAAATTCCCTGCTTGATGTCGTCAGCGATGGCTTCAGTGTAGATTTAAAAGTGTGCTGCACACATTTTCACTTCCACTACAACAGTTTTCTTTCTTTTTAGAGTTGATTTTCAAAACTTCACATTATTTTTTTTCTTACATTAACTAACTTAAGTCATATGGGTGATGCTAAAGTCGGCAACGCCAATGCAAACAGAAGTTATGTAATGATGTTAACAGGTGTATTTCATTGCTAAAGAACAGTCAGAGGCGTTTTTCAAACTTCTTCAGCTACAAACCAGGAATAGCAAAAAAATTGTGTCATATCTGACTGGAAAAGAATCCACATAAACTTGCATTTGTAAGAATTTTACTCATTGAATATATATAAGATATATTAATTTTTATTTTTTTGATGTAACGTTGTGAAAGCCAACATCACATTAGTTAATTGCACAAAATTAATAAAATAATTAAGAAAATTAACAAAAATTGAACTGAATACTCAAAGATGAACAAAATGCTAGACATAATTGAAATTAATAAAATATTCAGAAAAATGAATCAGGATGAATAAAAACACGAAGTGATACAGCATACATTAAAACAATCTGTAAACAAACTGCTAAAGTAAATAGAAATAACCAAAATAACTTATTAGTGGGCTTGCTTGTTGGGCAATCCCACTGTTGTTGTTCTCTCTCTGTATTTATTTTTATTATTCCATTTTTTTTTTTGGACTGCATCTCCTCCCACAGTTTCCGCCCAATTCACATCATTCAAACACCATAAAGTCAAGCTCTTTCGTGACATGTTGACTATTACTTTTCATAAATTTATCTTTTGTAGTTTTTAAATAATTAAGTTTTTTTTCACAATTTTTTTTCCCTATAGGAAGTGAATGGAGAACTCAAACGGAATATTTGTGACTAGAGTGCCATGCCCATGGAAAAGGCAGTGCAGTGTGCCGCGGTGTTTTGTGTTCCTTGAATCCTCACATGCTCCTTTGATAACTACTCCACTGAATAGTATTGTTCATCTTGCACTTCATAATACTTCAGATTTCTATAAATTTAACTTTTGAACATTTTCAGCAAGTTCAACTCTTGAGTCAGCAATCTCTTCAGAGATTGCAAATTTTCTAATTCAGTTTTATTTGTATAGCACCAATCATAATCCGAGATCATCTCTAGGCGTTTCACAATTCAAGATCAAAACCTAAAGACTATACAGAGGGCAAACCCAACAGAACCTCCGAGAGCAAGCCAAGGGCGGGAGGAAAAGCTTCCTTTAACGGAAGCGAAAAGGTGGCCATCTGCCTCGATGGGTAGGGGTTACTGGACAGAGGAGAGACAAAAGAAAAGAAAAGCATAGAGATAGAGCAACAAACGATACGATAAACACGCAACAATAGTAAAACTTAAAAAAATTAAAGACAAAAAACGAACTGATTCAAATAAAATAAGAAACTAACAAAATAATCATCAAGTTAAACTAAATGATCTGCTAAATTAAGAAATTGACTGTGAAATGAATAAAAATGAAGACAATAATAAAAATTAACAACCACCAAATGAAACAATGAGTGAAATGAACAAACTAATCAAATAAAAGCAACAATCAAAAGTTATTAGTAAAGTGTCCATGAGTATTTTGATCCATTCCCCTTACAGGTTTGTGTCGTCCCTGGCCCTCAGAATGACCGACCCGGCTGTGAACAGGGTGGTTAGTGACATTATTAGATCTCCAGAGGACAAGAGGGTTTACAGAGGTCTGGAGTTCACCAATGGCCTGAAGGCGATCCTCATCAGCGATCCGACCACAGACAAATCTTCAGCTGCTCTGGACGTGCACATAGGTAACCACCTTTATCACCCAAGTTGTCAGACAGAACTGTGAAAGGTGTAACTTTTTAAATCTCCCAAGTTCTTGTTACATACTGGGCTTTGTTCTTTGTTTTTGATTAAAGACATTAACATTGTTACTTTTCTCGTCTTTCGGTCTTTCAGTCAGTTAAAACTGACTTTGAAACTTAAAGTTGTGACTCAAAATGTGCCATGCAACCTGTTTTGTTGGGCTTCCCATTTTTGTATTATTTATTCATTTCTCCATTTTGTGGTTTTGTTCATCATCCCAATTATTGTATCCATTTTTGTTTATCTTCTTGATGATTTTGTTTATATGTTTATATATATATATATATAAAATCACAGTGATTTATATGGACAGTATACACGCCACACTCATTCATATTCATACAACACTCTACTCCTCCTCAGTCGTGCTGTGCAATTTTAAATACAAGCCTGTTATTCTTGGCACTTTATAACCGTTGCATTGTGTAAATAATCCAATTTGTAAAAGTTATCCCATGCAATTTGTACATACTCCAGTCTGAGTGCAGTACTTTTTCTTCTTTGATGCCCCTTATTTCTATTCTGTGTGTGTGTAGATGGGGTTTAATTTTAATTTTAATTTTGAATCTTAAGTTACTTGCACTTGCATGTGTGCTCTATTATTTATATTAGATTTATTCTCTCTGTCAACACTGTATGCTGCTGTTTCAAATTTCCCCAATGTGAGATAAATAATGTCGATCTTGCATATATATATAGTGCCTTCTGAAACTATTGGAACAGCGAGGCAAATTCCTTTATTTTTGCTGTGACTAAAAACGTTATGGGTTTGACATCAAACAATGAATATGAGACAAAAGATCAGTATTTCAGCTTTTATTTCCGGGTATTTACATCGGAGTCGGTTAAAGAACTTAGAAGATGCACTTTCTGTTTGAACCAACCCATTTTTCAAGTGAACAAAATTATTGGAACATGTGACTGAGGTGTGTTTTGTCCTATTACACTGATTATTCAAACAATAAATACACTGAGTGTCTCCTCTCAGGTTCAGCTTTGGTTTTTTTCTGTGCAGATGCATTTATTGTTAAATAGGTGTAACCAATATGAAGACCAGAGAGCTGTTTATGGGAGAAAAGCAAGTGATTTTGAAGCTGAGAGAAGATGGAAAATCAGCCATTGCAGAAATATTGGCCACAGCCAGTACAACCATTTGGAATGTTCTGAAGAAGAAAGAAACCACTGGTGAACTGAACAACAGACGTCAAACTGGTAGACCACAGAAAACATCAGTAGCTGATGACAGAAACATAGTGAGAACTGTGAAGAAACAACCCTAAAACAACTGTCAGTGGCATCACCACCAACCTCCAGAGGACAGGAGTGAAAGATCACAACCCACCGTTCACAGAAGACTTGAGGAACAAAAGTACAGAGACACACCAGAAGATGAAACCACTCATTAGTAATAAGAACAGGAAGGACAGATTGAAATTTGACAAAGGTCAGAGACGAGCCTGAGAAGTTCAGGGACAAAGTTTTATGGACTGATGAGACAAAGATTAGCCTTTCCATCACTTTGATAAAGGTTAAAGTGTGGAGAAAGAAATGATCTGCTCATGATCCCAAACGCACAAGCTCATCTATGGAGCACAGAGGAGTCATGTCATGACTTGGACTTGCATGGCTTCTTCTGGGATGAGGTTATTGATCTTCATTGATGATGTAATGCATGATGGCAGCAGTAAAATTAAGTCAGAAGTCTACACAAACATTTTGTCTGCAAATTTAAAGGGAGATGCAGCCAAAGTGATCAGGAAGATCCTTCATCATGCAGCAAGACAACGACCAAAAACGCACCGTCATGACAACCAAGGAGTTGATTGGGGAAAGAAGTGGAAGGTTTTATACTGGACAAGTCAATCTGCAGACTTCAACCCTAAATGAACATGCATTTGACCTGTTAAAGAGACTGATGGAAGAAAACACCCCAAAAACAAACAACTGAAAGAGACTGTGGTGGAAAAAAAGCATCACAAAAGAAGAATGTAAAAGTTTGGTGATGTCAATGGGTTCATGCAGTTATTGCAAGTAAAGGATTTGCATCTAAATATTAAGTATTCACTTCAATGTATTTTGTTCCTATACTTTTGCTCACCTAAAATTTTGGTGTTTTCATTACAAACAATGCTATCTTCTATGTTTTCTAACCGATTTTGATGTAAATACCTGGAAATAGAAGCTGAAATGCTGATCTTTTGTCTCATTTTCATAGTTTGATGTCAAACCCTAATGTTATCAGTTACAGCAAAAATAAAGGAATTTGCCTCACTGTTCCAATAGTTTCGGAGGGCACTGTACAATATATTTTTCAGCATTCTGTTAAGTGCTGAGTTCAATCTTCGTTGTTATACATTGTGGCATTTTTTGCTTTTAAAGAATGAAATACATGAAAATGAGATGACGTGTGGATTTATTTACAGTAAACAATGTCATTTTAGTTTGGCTTGGTCCCGAGGATTTGACACTTTTCTTTCCAGTTCTGAGCCAGTCCTGAGCTAAAAGAAAAAGTTACTTAGACACTGAACTCATGTCAGTAATGTGTCTTTTCAAAATCATAGGTTCGTTATCGGATCCGCCGAACATCTCAGGCCTTGCACACTTTTGCGAACACATGCTGTTCCTGGGAACGCAGAAGTATCCCAAGGAGAATGAGTATAGCCAGTTCCTGAGCGAACACGCCGGCAGCTCCAACGCCTTCACCAGCGGAGAACACACAAACTACTACTTTGATGTTTCCCATGAACACCTGCAAGGAGCGCTAGACAGGTACTTTGATGTTCTTTGGATACAAATAAGTTATTGTCACATTAGTACACTACCAGGTAAAAGTCTGGGCACATCTTCTCTTTCTGTGTTTTTTTTCTTTGCTTTTATTGTTTTCAGTATTGTCCTATTAATACTGAAGACACCCAAATTGTGAAAGAACGTGTATAGAATTATGTAGTCAATAACAAACTGCATGTCAAACAACCCAGAGCATGTTTTGTATTTTGGGTTGTCCAAAGGAGTCACATTTAGCTTTGACAGCTTTGCACATTCTTGACATTCTCTCATCAGATTCATCACACTTTTCAATTCACAGGCTTGTCTTGTCAAGAGTTAATAATGTGCCGTTTGTTGCCCACTTAATGTGCCTTAGACCATCCGATTTGTGCAGAGGAAAGGTGGGTACAAAGTGAAAAGGCCTGTTCGTGCTACTACAACTACTGTACAACTCCATATTATGACATACAATGCTCAGAGGTAAAAGTGCAGTTTACAATATTGGGGAAACTAGCTAGTAGCCAAGGTGACCTACCCGTCATTATGGCTTACAAGCTGACAGTTGTCAAGCTAATATGTCTGTCAGTGAGTTGTTGTTTTTTTTTTTTACCTGTATCAGAGGAATCTGAAATGCAGGCTCTCACCTCAGCCTGTGGGTAGATAAACTACAGTTGCTAGCTCCCTATTAGCTACCACTGCAATGCAAATGAGTGCTTGAGCTTGTACACACCTACAAGGCAAACCGTGGTGACTGTTACTCACCTGTCTAATCATTTATAATGATCCACTACAAATGATCAGCTACAGGCTGGTTTTGCAGTGTCATAGACTGAATCTTTAAGTAAAGAGATTTATTTTAAGAAATGAAGGTCAGTCAGTCTGAGGTGCTGTACGGCTGTCGGTTTCTGAGGCTGATAATTCTCCTCTTTATTATAGTGTTTGATAGTTTTGTCAACTGCACACGTTCAGAGTTCTAGAGATTTCTCGGATTGACTGTTTCTTACGGCAGTGATGAAAGTACCGAATATTCACAGAATTCAGTTTTTTTTTTTTTTTTTTTACACTGGATCGCTGTTACCTTCTGGAGAATACAGACAAATTTGACTTTATGACTTTATTGTTGATATATTTCATCTTGATGCCTTCACTTTGGGCATGGCTATCTTTGAGTCTCATGGCCAATGACGGTGTTGCGAATGCATCAACGGCTCTTATTGGCTCGTTTCGTACCACGTGGTCACTGTGACAGATTCCATGGAGACACGATGATTGAAGGTGGGTTTTGGTCATAATTATAACATAAATATCCTTAAACAGGCAAATGATTTAAGTTGTGAGAAAGCCGTAAAAACAAGTTCAAGTGGGCGTGGCTCAAAGAGAAGGACTACAACGGATATTTCTTGTTGTCACACATCTGAAAAGACAAATGCCAGGTAACTTTTGAGGTATCAGGAGGAGTCGGCCCTTCCGGGTCCCGGTGTGTAGTGCAGGTAGTTATCCCCAACAGAATTTGTCTCCCCTCTCTTTCCAGAGCAAGGCGCAAAGGAGTACACTACTTGATATTTATGCACTACAATAAAATCATTCTGATGGAAAGTATTGTTTTGTAAGTGATGTGAGTTAATGTAGGTGACTTTTCCACACCATTGAGGTGTAGCATGTGAAAGACAGCTACGGTGGAAAACTACATAGATTAAACTGTTCACAACAATAACATGGTGTAAAAAATGCTCACATGAACATGTGTATCTTCTATTTAGTACCCTCTGAAGTATTTGCTAAATAAAACATTTGATGGTAAACCTATGTGTACTTTACAGAAAGGGGATACATGGTTTGGCAGATGGAGACTAGACAGCCTGGTTTTTATTTTTTTATTTTTTTTTAAGTTTTTCCTCTGAAGATTTGTCCAAGGATTATAAAGTCACCCAGGTTATTGGGCATGCTTTGAGGTGTAACTAGCCACTCCTACTCCTCCACTGTTCTTCTGCACTGCGCTCTAGAGACGGCGAACAATTGGTACCGCGTTCTCCGGGTTAAGGCCAGGATCTCTAGTATTGAGTTTTGATTTCATTTTTAACATGTTCAGCTGGTCCTTGGTTGGCAATCAAGTGTGTGCATTTTATGTATTTTTAGTCTTTGGCCTGTGGCTTGCCGTATTTTTCGGACCATAAGGTGCACTTAAAATCCTGTTTAATTTTCTCAAAAATCAACAGTGCGTCTTATTATCTGGTGCGCCTTATGTATGGATTAATTCTGCTTAATGACCTCGAACCAAGCTGCACTGCCTGCTGGATTGAGCATTACAGCCACCGTAGTCAGGAGCCTTGCAGCGTAATACCGGTACAGCAAAAATGGCTCCTGATAAGAGACATGCTTACGAAGCAGATTTCAAACTCAACGTTATCAGTCAGGCAGTACAACTCGGAAATAGAGCAGCAAATTTAACATTAATGAATCAATGGTACGGAAGTGGAGGAAGCAAGAAGACGCCCTGCGCCAGGTAAAAAAGACCAAACTGAGTTTCCCAGGGAACAAAGCGTTTTGATTTTCCTGGCAAATATCAATAGTTTAGCTGCTTCAACTTTTGTAGCCTGAAATCTCAGAATTACCGTAATTATGAATACTGTATTTAAGTACATTGTTAGGACCAGCAAGCCCTAATGTCAAGTCAAGCTGAGGTTAGAATGTCAAGCCATGACACTTCATAAAGCCTTACTGTCTACATTGATAAGTAGGTAATAAATTGTAGAGGTTAGGTCTCAGAATGCATCTCAAAGCTTGTAGATTTTCAAAATTACGCTCCACACCCACCTTTTTGCTCAAACTAAAGTTCAGGGTTTTTTTTCTCCCCTGACTTTCATCACTGTTAGAGAAACGATGATCGTCGTTTGTCCTTCCACGGTTACAGTTCTGTTTTGTCCTGGTTGATGTGATTCCCAACCCAGTGTCCTGGTGTCTCGAGGCTCTGCCCTCCTGTCAGCTCTGGATGTTTGCAGAGGCCGATTGGCCAGTGTCAGAATTTAACCTTTGGGATTAAATGACCTGCTTATAAATGAGTCATAGCCTAGAAAGCACCTGTGTCTTTGTTCCTGGCTAATTGTTCCTATGCAGAAGTGAGTTGTGGAGACCATCTGGACTTCACCGGTGGGAAAGGAGAGTGCATTGTACGCTGAATTATTGACGTTATCTCTTTCAAAACAGTAAAAGAATAAATGGTGCTAGAGAAGAGTATACATGTCCTTACAGCATTACACCTTCTCAACTGGATGAAACGGCTGCCTAAATAAAGGCCACAGGCAATGAAACAATAATGATCATGTGATATACATTTTTCTTGATGTAGGGTTTATATTAGTTGCACTGTTGGTTAAAACCAAAAACGCAATTATCTTGTTGATCACAAACTCAGACGCAGCGTAATATTACAACAAAAATAATTATTTAAGGAATTCAATACATTTACTGGAAAAAGTGTAACAGGCAAATTTTTGTCTTTATGAAGATTTTTTTTTTTCTTTTCTCATCTTTAACATTTTTGTGGAGGATTTTTCTCAGTGTTTTACGACTGCATTCTGTGTGTTGCTGTCTTGGCATTTATGTTTTTATCTTGTTGCATCTCATGTATTTCTTTTTTTGTCTTATGTTTTCATCCTCTTGTTTCTTTTACAACTGTTACGTTTTGTTTTTTTATGTTCGTCTTTGTGTTTTGGTGATTTTTAGGACTGTCAGTTTTGTTTTGTTTTTTTTTTTTATCCCTATGTTTTGTTTGGAAGCCATTTTTCGTCTTGTTCCATCTTTCTTATCATATTGTTTAGTCATTAACAGACAAGTTTGAAAACAAAGCACCAGTCTACTGTAACGTGTGATTTAAAGTAAAAAAAAGTAACATTTGAACTGTAAAAAAATAATTTAACTTTTATAATGGTAATTTGTATCGAAATGTTTTTCTTAACCATGTGATGCAGACTGGTGGAGTACAGTTATTTGCCTAAATTATTTAAATGCATTGTGATGGTGCTCTGACTATTTGGATGGTTCGTTTTAATGAAGACAGCTGTGCACACCTCCATAATATCGTTTCATTTTTAACACTATGAGCTCATGATTGTGTGGCCACTTTTCAATTCTGGTTTGACAGAGCTGTCTTTTTTTAAGTGCAACTACTGCCTTCTGAGTCTAAAGCCGGCCACACATAGTGAAACGTGTCTCACCTTGTCTCAACTCATCTGCTTGATGTGCAGTGGTTCCCGACCCAGATTTTTCAGTTTTGAGGACGTCCCGACAGAAATCGCCAGGACTCAGTCTCTGCGTTGTGCGGCGGTCACAACTCGACTTTGCAACTTTTAAATGGTTGGACATGGATACAATGTGTCACAACACATAGTGACATGACCACAGAAATCCAATAACTAGGAGTAATCGAATAAGTGTAGTAATCGGATTTGATGCATTTACATACACTGCAGAAAGTGATAACTGTCCACTATCGGATTTATTTCAGAGTAAGTACGTACGTAGTGACGTAGTAGTTAGGCTCACGCTTCATGTTATTTCCAAAACATTCTGTATTTCTTCTCATTGAGGAGATGAAGGATGTCGAGGGTATTCATTTTATTTTATGATGTTTGTGTTTTCTTCACTCCAGAAGTGACTCTTTTGACTTTCCTCTGCTGCACGCCTTGTTTGTTGGCTTTTTCTTCTGCCACATTCTGACTGTTACCTCCGGTTTCTACGATTTCTTTTCTACACATGCGAAAGTGTAAAAGAACGATAGAAATCAGATTACTGGGTATACATGCACCAAGAAATCTGAGTATTGGGGAGAAATCCACGTGTGGTAATCCGATTTCATAACTGCTGTTATCTCGTATCAGGTTTTGCTGTTTACATCATCACTTCATAAATCTGATAACTCCAGAAATCCAATGATGATCGGAGTTTTCGTGTGCATGTAACAGACTCACTGTCAAACTGTTTGGCTATCTCGACCTCCACCTCAAAGATATCCTCATCAGAGCTCTGTAATTTTATTGTGGGCATTTTTGTGAATGTTTAACTCGAATCCAGAGGTGAAACTCCTGCAGTCGACAGCAGGGCCTGAGAGATGTGGGGGAACCTAAGAACACATTCTTATATACAATGGTAGCCTGGAAAAAGGCAGGGAGAACGGGAAAGCAGGAGAACACAGCACATCCACTACAGTAAAAGTGTACATAACAATGGTCTTGAAAGCAGACTTGGGGTGCTTTCACACCTACAGCATTTAGTCCGCTTAATGCGGACCGGAGTCCAGAGCACCTGCAAGGTTGGTTTGTTTGGGCTAGTGTGAAAGCGGACCAGTTTGATTTGATCCGGACTAAAGAACCGTACCGAGACCACCTTTTCGAGGTAGTTTCGGTATGCCTCCATCCGAACTCCGGTGCAATTCGCTGATGGTGAGAACGCTGACCGGACTCGATTCACTCCAGCTGTCTGTAATATGGCCCTTTTTGTCTTCGGAGGCTTCCGTCGCAAGCTGCTAGTAAACGTCAAGAAGCTAGTAAACTTCTCTACGTCAGAGTCTTTTGAAATGTCTTCTCCATGCAAAAAAGAGGCACACAGTGTTTTCGACCCGAATACGATTTCCATGCGGGAACAACAGCAGTATTTGCGTTTTTGCACAAACAAATGATGATAATAATAAATCGCCACAAGAATAAGTAAAATAGTACCATTCATTATTCCGAAAT
>JAQQAE010013131.1:0-12877 GCA_029823295.1 Pseudamia nigra | reverse complement strand
GAGGGAGGGGCAGGCAGGACATCTAAAAACACAAGAGGAAAAGGAGTGAGAAGCAGCAGTGAATCAAAACAAAAAAAACCACAAGACAAACATTAAACATGACCTGCATCGTCACCAGCCCTCACACTCATGGCTTGGTCTAATGTTATGCAGCGAGACAATATATACAAAATTAATTTGATTTTAGGTATATAAATCAAGAGCAAGCAATCACACAGGTTGTTTTGATGGTACAGTATATCAGGTTGTTGCTCGGAACCTGTAAAATTTGATAAACTGATAATCAGTGTCATCAACTACAGTATGCGTATGTCAATGCTTTTCATAATAATAGACAACACATATACAGTGATGCTGTGTTCATTCATGCATTAAACGCAAAATAAGTGAACTTGTGGTATATCAGGTTCATGCATGGGGCCACAGATTTGTATTTAGGTGCAGTATCATAGAAATTCAAATTCCTGCGCATAGATTTCAAACACATTGATAAAAAATTTCTAAAATTATTATACGATTCAAGATCCAGAGTGTTTATTGTCATGTGCACCGTAAGAAAAACATGTTTCCCTGTATAATAGTACGAAAGGTAATAAGTAGATCATAAGTAACAGTAAATATGTAATAGAAATATAGCTGTGCAGAATAAACAACTGTTGGTGTAGAGTAAGTGTGCAACATTAACTTATGTGCAAAACAGAATAAAAATAACATGCTTTGAATTAAATGCAACTTCTGCCCTTTATTTTTAGGCAGCATTAAACAGATGTATCAACTTTCTGAGGGGACGTGGTTGACTTTGACAAAATAATGTACTGTACATATACCTGAGACTTCTATCTTTCATATGCAGAGGTGGGTAGTACTCAAATGAATTTACTCTTTTACATGTACTTGAGTAGTTTTTCCACATAAAATGTACTTCTGACAGTACTTGATTTGAAGAATACTTTTTACTCTTACTCATTTACATTCGTGATGAAAAAGTTAGTTCTAGTCAGTTACATTTGGTTGCACCTCAATGAGTAAGGAGGAAAAAGGATGATTTTTTTTTAAAGGAACAAAATAATCAAGCAAATAAAAAATGTATAAATGAAACAGCAAAATGAGCAAAAAAATCATTACAAAAAGCAACAAAATAAACAAAACGATCAAGAAAATTAACAAAACTCAACAAAGCAAGTAAACTGTAAAATTAACATCACAGTACATTAATACATTAACAAAAATGAGGAATATAATCAAGAAATTGTAGAAAAAGTTAATGAAATGACTAACTATGAGCAGAAATGATCAAAACAATCAAAAACGTTAACAGAAAAAGAATGAAAAACTAAACAAAATTAGTAAGAGTGAACAAATCAAGCAAAAAAGTGTTTTAAAAAAATTGAAAATAAACAAAATAGCCATCAACAATCAACAAACTCACCGAAGATTATCAAAATAATCAAAATGGTTAACAAAAATGAACAAAGTACCCGTTTGCAATTTATTAGGTTGTAACAAATTCCATGTTCTGAAGTTACTCACTGCTTGAGTAGGTTTTTTTTGTCAAACACCTTTTTACTCTTACTCAAATGCTTCTATGTAGATCTATTTGAGTCGTTAGAACTATAAAGTAACAGTATTTTTACTTGAATACTGTGTGTGCTCTATTCACCTCCGGTTGCATGTGCTATATTCAAGTGAACAATCTCGACTTAATTTAGCATCTGCTTGATGACAAAACTGTAAATGCATTTGGGCAGTAAGGTGTTAACAGACACATACGATCAATATACTGCAAACGTAATTGTATGATCTTTACATTTTACAATTCATCTGGCTGGGGTGGAATGAATGCATTTGAGGTCGACTATGACTGCTCATGACTTGTGATGTCACAAATCCCCCCCAAAATCTGGATGGCTTGTATTTCCTGTTGTCCATGTTATTGTGTGGCTTCCTAAGGACTGACAATATTGAGCGAGATCACAATTATATAGCTTTTTTTTTTCATCGCCTACGATATGTCATCCTCAAAGCCAAATAACGTTGCATTCTGACAGTATGTGCCCTTTAAGATAGCATCCCACCCACATGATAACTCTCCGGAGAAAGCCTTGAGGATGATCATCAGAAGTATGTGTCTCTGGAAACTCGATGAGTGGAAGTCCTCTACCTGTGCGCTAAATTCTTAAATTCTTCACTTTCTTGCCTCCGTGAAGTTGGCATCAGTTTCATGACCCGTGAACGCACCACGCGCTCCGTCCTCGCTCGCACCTCCTGAAAAGACGTGGTTTTGTGTTGCGCCCTGCGCGTCATGGCATCGATGATCCTGTGGAGGCAGAAGCGAAACAGACGCAACTTGTCTCTCTCTCTCTCTCTCTCTCTCTCTCTCTCCCCCCGCTGTTCTGTCTTTATTGGACAAAGCGCAGCAGAAGCGCAGTGGCCGCGGATCTAATCAATGCGTGTTCACATGGTTGACGGAGCGACCGAACCTACAGATTGTTCAGCACAAGGCATCGATCATCTTTCACACGTGACACGGGAGCATTTCGATTGTGTTTATTGTCACCCGAGGAAGACGTCGTCAGCATTTCCAGGTAAGTGACGAAAATGTCCTGCATTGTTGTCTGTGTAGTTAAAATAAGTGATTCCTCTGGTAATTCTAAGAAATGAACAGCGCCAATCAGCTTAACGCCATTCAAAGGACTTTACAAAGCTAATTATGACTTTCTAAACGACCGCACTGATCTAATGCAAAGTGTGATTTTAATTCAGACTGCTCTGCAATTAAAGTTATATTGGTCTCCTTAATGAAAGATGACAAAAATAACAAGAAAATAAGAAAAAAAAGAAGAATACAGTTAAAGTCATAAACAAAAATGGAACAAAATCATCAAGCGAATGAGCAAAAATGAAAAGAAAAATGAACAGAAAGACGAAGAAAAGTGAGCAAATGCAAAATATTCCAGAAAATGAACAAAAAAAAGAAAGAAAAGAAAAAAAAATAATACCAATTAGCTTTCAGTGATTTTAAGACAGAATAACCACATGGAAGAACTCCTTACCATACATCCAAGGCATTTAGTTCATAGTCTTTTTTTTAACAAAATAATAAAGAAAATACACAAAATTAACAATCTTGTGAACAAAATGTTAAGAAAGTAACAAAATACTCAAAAAATTATCAAAAACTAAGAAAATGAAATGAATACTCAAGTAAGTGAACAATGTTGCACAAAAATATCAAGAAAATAAAGAAATCAAACAATTTCATATTTTTCCCCTAATGGATGAACTCGTTTCAAATGCAAAGCAATTAGAGTCATTGCTGTGATTTTTTTCCCCACAAAATAATCCAGTAAATGATCAAAAATGAGCAGAATAGTCAAAGAAATGAACAAAAATTGAAAAAAATAATCAAAAAAAGGAAAGAAATTTAACAATTAGCTTTGATTTGTTTCCATCTAGAATCACCTAATAGAAGAACTGATCATAAATCTAACACATTTAGTGTCATTAATTAATTTCAGTGACCAAAGAAATAAACAAAAATGAACAACAGAGTGATCCAAAAGCAATAAAAAGGAACAGATTAATCAAAAAATAGTCACAAAAATGAACAAAAGAGAAAACAAAAAAATCAAGAAAATAAGCAAAAATTTACCATTATCTTTCATTTATTTGGATCCAGCATCACCTAATGGAAGAACTCATCATAAATAATTTAGGGTCATTAATTGCCTTTTTTAAACAAAATGACCAAGGAAATTGACAAAAATGAACATTATGGTGAACAAAAAGCAACAAAATGAACAGATTAATCAAGAATAGTAACAAAATGAGCAATAAAAAATTTAACCATCATCTTTAATTTATTCCCACCGAGAATCAGCTAATGGAAGAATTCGTCGTACGTCTCAGACATCTACTGTCATTAATTTGCTTTTTTTTTTTAACCAAATCAGCAAGGAAATTGACAAAAACATGAGCATTACAGTGAATATTAACAAGATTTAGCAAAAAAAGAAATAAAATCAAGAAGGAAAAAGTATCTATTAGTTTTAATTTATTTCCATCCAGAATCACATAATGGAAAAACTCTAACATGTTTAGAGTCACTAATTGGTTTTATTTGAACAGATTAATCAAGAATATTAACAAAAGTGAGCCAAAAAGAATAAAAATGAAGAAAATAAGCAAAAACGAACAATTAGCTTTAATTTATTTCAATCTAGAATTACCAAATGTACTGTAAATACTTATCATAAATCTGACACATTTCTATTTATGACCAAGGAAATCAACAAAAATGAACATAGCAAACAAAGATCATGATGAAAATGAACGTAAATGAACTAAAGTAATTATAAATAATCAAGTGTACAACATGAAAACTGAGCTCTTATTTGCTCATGTATTTTCACTATAGTGCAAGAAGTCATCAAAAATCTAAAACATTTACAGTAAGGTCTTTTTTGCAGATTTGACCTCCTTTTCTCCTGTGCACACCATGACATGTGCACAGATTTAAGCACTGTATGTTATTTACAGCCACTGCAGTTTATTTTCCCAGTGGTAGAATTACATAATCCTAAAAAAGTATCATAATTAATACTCCTCTCATGTGTATACTTACCATATTACTGCTTTAAGTAATCTCATGCCCTAAAGTGGACTTATATGACCAGTTTAATGGCAAATTAAAAGCCTTGTCATCAGGCGGAGTGGAGTCTCAAAAGCCTCTTGCTACATTTAACAACTTCACCGACAAACATATTTCATCAGAAACATCATAGAAATGTCACACACGGCACCATGATTACGCCCAGGGCACTGAGGTCTAGTAATTTGTTTTGATGTAAGCTTGTTCCTCTGAATCCTGACCTGATGTAAATAACGCTAAAGGGAGCTTTCTGTTCCAGGTAAAGATGTGCTTCTCATGAAAATCCGACTGATTCATTCACCTGTATTCATGCCGACACTTTCCTAATTGAGGTGTTTTTCAAGACTGCGGAATCATGCACCAACAAGCTTCGTCATTTTTTGCTTTAAGTGTCAGAATATATTGAACTTTCATACACAGCTTTCTATACCAAGCACGTATCTGTGTGTGCTGAGATATGGGGGACTCCAACGCCAGCCACACCTCAGGGGCATATGCAGTTACACAAGACAGTATTCCAGCAACTAGACTGGATCACTACATGGACAGCTATGATATGGACTACGGCATACCCCCTGAGGAGATCCCCGACACTACGCAGGGCCAGGCCTTCTTTGTGGCCACCATTGTTATTGGTGTCGTCCTAGTGTGTATCATGCTTGTTTGTGGTTTGGGAAATTTCCTCTTCATTGCCACATTGACACGGTACAAAAAGCTTCGCAACCTCACCAACTTGCTCATCGCCAACTTGGCCATCTCAGACTTCATAGTCGCTGTGGTGTGCTGCCCATTCCTGGTGGACTACTATGTGGTGAAAAAGCTTTCCTGGGACCATGGACTGGTGCTGTGTGCCTCAGTCAACTATCTCCGAACTGTGTCACTCTACGTGTCCACCAATGCGCTGCTTGCCATCGCTGTCGACAGGTGGGTCTATCATATTTTTTGATTACCTTCGTCAAGGAGGATGTGTTTTCATTGACATCAGTTTGGTTGTTGAAAGATGCAGTCCATGAACTTGGGAAACTCACCAGTAGCCATTTGTTTGTAGTGACCTGCCAATCAACAGGGCTTCCAACCTCATCGGTGCACGAACTCACGCATTCACCCATGGAGTTTGAAACAGTTGTTGGGGTATGTCTGTGAACATTCTCAGTCATCTAGGTCACAGTACCCAAGATGTGTGGTTTTCCTGGGTTGCGAAACATATTCAAACCAAATTTTCAGTCCAGTCGACAGAAGGAAAACCACACGCATTGGAGTTGTAGGGGCAGTTAGCAACTGTAGCTTATCTAACCACAGGAAGACTGAGGAGAGATCGCCTGTATTTCAGATTCCTTCAACATCTGGTACAGGTAAAAAAAAGGGCATACTAGCTTGACAACTGTGAGTTTGTAAGCCATGTTGACTAGCAGGTCGCCTGTTTAATCATTTGTATTGGTGTGCCATGAACAATCGGCTACTAGCTAGTTTGCCAACATTGTACACTGCACCTTTAATTCAAAAAGGAAAGTCCAGATTTTGATTACATTTTATAAATAGGTTAGAAACAGCTGAAGAATAAAATAGAATAGACATTGGACAGTAAGATGCAACAAAATTGTGGATGCTCCAAATAATAACAGTGCACTGTGAGATAGAAAGCACACGATATTAAGTATAAAAAAAGTACAAATAGAAAAAAAAGCTTAAATGGAAAAATGTAAAAGTTAAGTAAACACACATTTAAATGGAAAAGTACTTATAATAAGAAAAAAAAACCCCACCAGATTCTGGAGATAACAGATCACTACTGGCTCCAGAATCTCATTCCTATATCTCACTGCATTGAAATTGCCTTCAGTGATGACAAGTTCTGTTTTGTCTGTGAGAGAGATTCCACGCAACACCATCACACTTTCCGCATTGAAAGATGTTCAGCAATATGCATGGCGTTCTCCAGGCAGTTGCCATCGTACTTTGATCCCACCATTCAGCTTTTGTGGACAGAACCTTAATTTATCACTGAACATCACGTTCCCCTACATTCTTAGCTGCCAATCAGGTATATTCACAGAGGTGTTCATAGAAAGCCCTCTCCAGAATAATTGATTTTTTTAAATCAAGTTCCATACATTATTCAGTAAGAAATACCAAAAAAGCAAAAAAAAAAAAAAAAAAACAAAAAAAAAATAAACTATGTTACAGTGTTAAGGTAAGGGAAATATATAACGATTAAAAAGAGAAACACAAATTTAAATATTCTTTACATAGAAAAAAGCACAAACCTTGTGCAATAAAGTAAAGCCAGGAACATTAAGGTGGACAGGTTAAGGACATGGAGTCCTCAGCCCTGTGTGTGTTTGTGTATGTGTGTGTGTATAGAGATAAGTGGGTGTGGTGTGTTCAGCGGTTATTAGCAGTCTGTATGGCCCATGGGAAAAGGCTGTTGGCTAATCTGGTGGTGTGAGACTTGATCGACCTGAAGCGCTGTCCAGAGGGCAACAGGTCGTACAGGTGATGGGTGGGATGTAAGGGGTCTCCTGTGATGGCCCTAGTTTTCCTGAGGCAGCAGGATCTGGATATGTCACACAGGGAGGGCAGAGGGTAGCTGATTTTTTGTGCAGTGTTAACAACTCTCTGCACAACCTTCCTCTCCTCACCTGTGGAGCCTACATACAACACACCCAGATAGTATGTAAATAAGCTTTCACAGAGCGATATGAGGCCAGCAGTAACTTCCTGTCCAGTTTATTCTTCCTGAGGATGCACAGGAAGTGCACTTGCTGCTGCGTTTTTGAGGGCTTGTGAGACTAGGAGAGGTTAGCGGAGGTGTGGGTGCCCAGGAACCTGATGGTGTTGACAGTCTCTACATTTATAAGGAGAGCTGTGTGGTCTTGTCTGTGTTTTATGAAGTCCAAAATAAGTTGTTTTGAAGGTGCAGTTGATTGGATTTTGGGGGTGATCTGGATCAGCATCTAGATCCAGGAATTTATTTCAAGGGATTCTTTACCATTATGAGATAGGGCTATGTTCTGCATTTCTGACTACAACCCCAGAGATAATACCCAGAAAAATTGGCAAAAAATATAGTACTTTACATCATCATAGGTTCTGCCACACCACAAAGTTTGATCTGGATCCAGGCACAACTAACTTGCCGGAGGTCTGCCCTCTCCAAGTGCTCTCTAGGGTTGCTGGCTTCCTCCCACAGCATGCATTAGGGGTTAGTGGTTAGGTTAACTGATCTGTAAATTGCCCATACTGCAGGTATGAATGTGAGTGTAAATAGTTGTTTGTCTCTGTATGTCCCCGTGAGGAATTAATGGTTTAAAAAAAAAGTGCAGATTGATATTATATCCCTACAGAGGCCCTGAATTCCCAAATGACAATTTATTTACACCTTGTTCTCCAGTTATTATTTGTGTGAATGAGTTATCTTGTGTCACCAAGATCATTATCCTATTATCCCACATACATGTCTCTATAGTAAATAAGGACTACACAGGTAGTTTTCAGTGAGGATGGGGTGAGCATACAGCAAGGTATTCGTATGTTAAACATTTTTGGGTCTGTGGAAAATCCTGCATTATAAAGAATTACACTTTTGGGTTCATTTTTGTTCATTGGTGGATTACTTTGAGAGAAAATTAACATAAATGAACAATCATTTTTGTTTTTGTTAACAGTGCCCTTTTCCTGCTAATTTGGTTCCTTTTGTTTCTGTTCCCTTCATATACTGTTAAAGAAAAGACATAATTAATCAGCACACAGAAAATTGATGCCTGGTTAGAAATGTCCCCTGCAATGTTGAAACAAAAGTGAAGCCCCTGGCCGCCATACAATGGAACAAACTCATCTAATCAAGTTTTATTTTCACTAAGAAATGTCATATAATGGATATTCTCCTCTTGCACATAGAAGTGGGACCTAAGGAGAACTTAAGAAGATCTTAAAGAAGCTTAAGAGGAAGAAAGTTTTATTGACACAATTAATCCTTAGCCTCTATGAAATGATCTAGTCGAGGTTTGATCTCTAAAGTCTAGAGCAGTGGTTCTTCTGGTCTAGCTTTGGGACCCACCATTTCCCCTGAATGACAAGCCACAAATCAAGGAAAATGTTCAACTTCTCAAATTTATTGAATGAAAAGATTATGCAGTTTGATCCTGAGATAGTAGAACAGAATATCACAGAATGCCAACACAAAAACAAGTGCATTGATAAACCAAAACGACCAGCAAGTGGTGATGCTAGAGACAGAAATATTCCCTTTTACTCTCAGTTTAATGCAACCAAAACTCCTCACTTCAGTAACTTTAGCCTTTTTTAACAAACTCAACAGTGCTTTCATGTATAAACATGAAATTAAAAACAGCTACTGAGAAGTAGCTTCGTAAAGACTCAAACTATGTAGCTTAACTGAGCACCCACTTATTGAATGTAAAATAATGCCCTATTATAACTATTCAGTCAGTTATTCAAGAATTAATCATAAGGCTGACATAAAAATCAGAACATTTCAGTAACAGCCAGGAAGGATATTCACTCGTCACAATGCTGCACCAGAACTGGGAGAGGTTTACCTCTGTCGCTTTTTCAGTGTGCAGTCACATGATAGCATCACCAGATTACTCTCTTTGTTGCTTGGCAACAAGACGCTTTCCATTGTTGATTCCAAAGGAGTTGCATATCCAGTTGTCACCCCTCTGGTTTTTGGTAAAGTAGTCATTAAACTTCTCCGGATGTTTATTCAGATGTGTTAAGATAGTTTTCTTCAGTACATTTTTACTGCCAACTCCAGTTGCTGTCCCTTATGAATGGCATTGGGGAACATGTCAAACCGGTTTTTAGAGACATAACTTGCCCACAAGGAGATCTTTTTTTGAACCCATTGAATTTGTCATGTTGTTCAAAAATGTTGTGCCCCCTCCCCTGCACAGACACATTTAATGTGTTTAACTGGTCAAACACATCAGCAATGTAAGCGAGCCACACATTGTTACTAATCAGGTCTGCAAGAGGCAAATTGTTCTGTGTTAGATGGGCTGCGATTTCAGCTCATAGTTCATAAAAACGGGACAGTAATTTTCCCCACGAAAGCCAGCACACCTCAGCATGATACAACACCTGCACCTGCACTACCAAGCTCTTGACATGGATTTTGAAAACATTGGATGTTCTTTGCACTCCATTTAATCTACTTTACCATTTGGATGACATTTTTTAATGTTCCATGAAGCGTGTGTATTTTAGCTTATTCCAAGTAGCCACATTTAGCACTGATGACAACTTTGCACACAGATGCTCACAGATGTGCCCTGTAGAGAGTTATGTTGTAACATTTTTTGCCTTCTTAATGTGCTATCGGTTGTCTTGTGCAGAAGACGGGTGGATACAGACTCAATAGCACTATTAGTATTTGTACAACTACTATATAAATTAATATTTTGGCAAGAAACACCCTGGTAAGTAAATATAAAAGACAGTCCATCATTGCTTGAAACTGGCTGTCATGAGGACCTTCCCTGGTGTCCTTGGCTGGTAATTCTAGTAAACTCATCCTCCTACCTACCTATCCTACCTAATTTTATATCTGTGACATCACAAAACACAGAAATCAAAGAGTGTGTGATGAGCATTAAATTCTTAGCCCCAAGTCATTTTTTAAAATTGAAACAGTTCAACTCATTCAATATTGTTTCTGTTTCCTCTTGGTTTATTCCTACACGTGATAGTCACATTAAAGTGAATATATGAAAGAAGACTTCTAGCAACAAAATGGAAAACACTGTAAACACAAGGTCAGACACTTTTTCTGATGTGTGATGTGTGACAGTATGTGTTTCTATTACCTGTACTTGAAAGAAATTGGAAAATGTGCATGGCTGTTGATTTATATTTTGATAACATAGCACTGCCTTGAACCTCCTGGGTCCTTGGAAAAAAACATTCCCTTCTATCTGCAAACAGGTATTATTTTTATTATGGTGCCATATGATACATATATTTACTTCAAACAGTCATGTGCCAGGAAGAAAACATACAGAATATGAAAAAATATACGCATAATTTATTACCTGTAAGATGAGGAATGGACCAACCATCCTCCTCCTCTGATTTGACATTCTCTGCGGGTGGAGGGGCTATTTGTAATTTAATCCTGTTCAATTCCGGCCCTGTTTTTACAAAAGTTTGGTCATCTGTGTAAAATATAAAAAGAAACAGAAGTTGCTGATTTGCAAATAATTATCTATTAAAAAATATATATATATATATATTCATTTTAAATTTGTTGCCAACAATGCATTTCAGAAAAGTCAAGTTAGTAGTAACCAAGTTGACAGATACTTAAAAAAACAAACTTGGTAGAACCTCTCAGAATGAATGATGTTAACTAGCAAAAGGTTATCCACATGACAGGGCATAAAAAGGACATCCCAGAGCTTCTTTGAAGATTTCAAAGGGTTCATCAACATTGTCTGCATCAACTTTACTCACATAGAGTATATTAACTAAACAGAAATTTGTATTTAGATTAAGGCATTTGTTCAACTACATGTTAAGTGATTAAAATGTCCATAAACAAATACCTTTTCTAGAAGTCTCAATTTGTTTTAAGGATCCAAGTACTGAAAATTTCAAGTCATTTGGGGTCCAATAATGTTTTTTTTTCTGGTGAGGCTAACTTGTTGCCTAAATGTGAAAACCCTTTATATTTCTCCACATAGAAATGGCCATTTATTAACATAAAAATTCAGCTCACTGAATTATGAAACACACTGTATTGAGTTTTAATCTTACATGAGTGACTGAAAGCCTTTCCTAATTCTGTTGAGGTGCAGAACACTCAGGCTGCTGAAATAACTTTATGATTGCTTTGCCTTTAAAACTTATTCCCTGACTTTATGTTTTGCATTTTAGGTACATGGCCATTGTCCACCCACTGAGGCCACGTATGAAGTACCAAACTGCCTACTGCCTGATAACGGGAGTGTGGATTGTTCCCATTCTCATCTCCATTCCCTCAGCGTACTTTGCCTCTGAGACCACGTACCCGCATGGCGACACCTCCTTGACCACTCACAAAGTCTTCTGTGCTCAGATCTGGCCAGTGGACCAGCAGGCTTATTACCGCTCCTACTTTCTGTTTGTTTTTGCTGTGGAATTTGTTAGCCCTGTCATTGTGATGGCAATGTGTTATGCTCGAATTTCTCGTGAGCTCTGGTTTAAGAACGTCCCAGGTTTCCAAACGGAGCAGATTAAAAAGAGGCTACGTTGCCGTCGAAAGACAGTGATGGTTCTGATTGGGATCTTGACCGCATATATCATGTGTTGGGTTCCATACTATGCCTTCACAATCCTCCGAGACTTCCACCCAACAATAATCTCCCGTCAGAGGAATTCATTGGTAGCCTTTTACATCATTGAGTGCATTGCCATGAGCAACAGCATGATCAATACTTTCTGTTTTGTCAGTGTCAAGAACAATACGGTCAAATACCTGAAGAAGATTGTGCTGCTGCGCTGGAGGTCCACTTACACCCCCAGTAGGACTGTGGATGAGATGGATATGAGGACATCCTCAATGCCCATCACAGAAGAGATTGAATGTATTCACCTGAGATGAAAACAATCATGATATAATCAATGCAGTTAATTGTGATGGTATTGATATGGATCATTTCTCATGCTAAGTACTTCAGCAAGACAAGAGCATCATCATGTGTAAAAAAAGGGATGAAATAGCACTACTGATAAATGAGTCACATCAACCATTGTGTGCTTGTCAGCAGTACAATACCGTACTTCACAACTGTGTACTGTGTTGGTACTGTAGTTATACACTGTGCAGTGTGGAATGTTGTAATGTTTGTGTAATGTGAAAAACAACACAAGTAAATAATTGTAAATATTAGTTGTTACAACGCTACCAGTTAAAAGTTTTGACACACCCTTTCTTTCAGAAGTTTTTCTGTATTTTTATTATTTTCAACATTGTTCATTAATTCCAGAGACATCCAGACTGTGAAAGAACACCTGTGGAATCATGTAGTAAACAAGGAAGTGTTAAACAAACCAGAGCATCCATCCCTCCATCTTCGACCACTTGTCCGGGTTCCGGGGGCAGCAGCTTGAGTATGGAAGCCCAGATTTCCCTCTCCATAGCTACTTCATCCAGCTCTTCTGGGGAGACCCTAAGGCAGGGGTGGGCAATTCCAGGTCCTGAGGGCCGGTGTCCCGGCAGGGTTT
>JAQQAE010013130.1:0-12877 GCA_029823295.1 Pseudamia nigra | reverse complement strand
TCTGGAGTATATACATATATATATATATATATATATATATATAGATAGATATAGACTCCTTTAACCTAATTTTTTATCTTTTTTGAAATCTTTTTCTCTTATATTTCACTATTTATTTTTATATTTATATTGCACCACAAGAAAGTTGTCACTTAAATTTCATTGTACATGTCTATAATGACAATAAAGGCATTCTATTCTATTCTAAAAACATTAACTTATCTCGGGTGTTTTAATATTAACTACGGACACAACAACCAAACAGAGACAAAGTTGTGACCACTAATCACTTAATTGAACGCTATAGATTTTGTTGTTTATGAGTTGTCTGTATTACACACTGATGTTTTAATATTGTTTGTTCCTTTTCTGCTTGGTGTGTTTGTAGAAGTCCTGTAAATGTTGCACTGGTTGCATTATTTATAAAGTAACAATATTTGTATGTATTGTCTCTGTGAAAAAAATTAGAAATAAAATATTTTTATAAGTGTGTATTTCTCAATAGTAATTTTGTTGAAACATACATTGAACTTGATGGTGATGCACAAAAACAAAACATCACGTCACTAAAGGTGTTGTTCTGTAACATTCACATTTGATTAATTTAAGCCTTACATGAATTTTATGAACAAATCAGTAATATTGAAGTGTTAATCAGCAGTATAGATCACAGTGGGTTAATTTCCTGTTTCCTTGTCTTCTTCAAATAAATCTTGGTTTTCTGTCACAGCCTTGAAGAGTCATTTCAGAAGGCTTCAGAGGCATGTAGGTCGAGGCCAGAGGATGCCTTTGTCCCAGCAAAGTTGATTGTTGGTAAATTGTGGTTTCTTTTGTGGCTGTTTGCAGCACAGAGGGTCAGTCAGACCTCTGGAATACTGCATGTTGATAGAGTGTGGTTTCTGAATCATAGAGCTGATTGATCGCAGCCAAAACACACATTCATGAGAGTATTCTGAGGTTTTTGAGGTTAATGCTGAAAGAGAAAATTGTTGCTTTCCTGCAGATGTGAAATGCATGTGGAACCAGTGTGTTGTATCTATTGTAACAAGAATTAGCTACGTAATGACATGCAGTTATTCATATTTACACGATGATAAACACATTGACATACAGGTTTTCTAAGCATTGTAACATCTGTGCTTATAAAGTGATTTGAACTGATGAATTGGCATTTTTTTCTGCATTGTGCTATATGCCCACTTAAAATACTTTTCATATTACAGAGTCTTAAAATAGTTGCTCTCTAAGAAGGATTGTCATATGGTGCTCAAGTGGCTGACTAGTATTAACTTTTAATATATTTCAATTCCCCCTCTTTTGATGTAAAAATCTGAAGTAAAAAAGATGACAAATGGTAAATATGGTTTCTCCTTGGGACCAACATTTTTATTCACTTAAAAAAAAAAGTACTGTATGTCAAAAAGTCAAAAGGTCTGCACACACCAGATCTGTTAGTGTTTTTCTTTATTTTATTATTGTCAACATGCATACTAAAGACATCCAAACTGTGACGCATGTGCTGACACAAATTATATAGAAACAAAAAAGTGTTAAATAAAGAACATGTTTGAAATTTTTGCACACTCCTGGCATTCTCTCATTAGATTCATGAGGGAGTCACCTGGGCCAGTTTTCAATTCACAGATGCCTTGTCAAGAGTTAATTTGTGTCATTTCTTGCCTTCTTCATGTTCTTAGACCATTAATTGTTTTGTGCAGAGGAAGGATGGGTACAGAGGCTATACTATTAGTGCTATTACAGCTATTGTACAAATCCATATTATGGCAAAAAAAAAAAACTCAATTAAGCAAAGAGAGAAGACGGGCCATCATTACTTTAATAAATGAAGGTCAGACAACATGGAAAAACCCAACAACTTTGAATGTGTCCCAAAGTGCAGTTGCCAAAACCATCAAATGCTATGATGAAACTGGTTCTCATGAGGACTGTTGTTGGTTTCTGATGCTGATAATTCTAATAAACTTATCCTCTGCAGAAGAGGCAGCTCTTGGTTTTGGTGACTGTAATTATATAAACACAAAGGGGAAAAACACTGCGGGAGAATTTATGTTTTGACTCACTTTTGTTTGGCAGTGTATATTACACTTAAAACTTGTAAAATGTCAATAAGTTGTATTAAAATGATAACTAAGTTTTCATTTGTGTAATTTAAGCAGCAGATCAATTAACAAAGTTGAACAAAATGAGAAAATAACAAAAAAACTATCCATCCATCCATCCATCCATCTTCTACCCCTTAATCCTCGTGAGGGTTGGGGGGTTGCTGGAGCCTATCCCAGCTGACTTGAGCGAAGGCAGGGTACACCCTGAATGAGTCGCCAGTTCATCGCAGGGCTGACACATAGAGACAGACAACCAGTCACACTCACATTCAAAAACTATAATGAGCAAAATGTAACAAACAATTAAAAATATGAACAATAAATAATAAAGTACTAAACAATCCAATAAAAAGGGTTCCATGACACATTGGCTTTAGACTAAATATACTCATGCACAAAACTAATAGGATATAATTATTGAAACACAGCAGTTATGTATATGCATGTAAGTTTAAGTCACTTTTATTGCATCACTACAGTAAGAAATGTTGGATTCTTATACTGTATATTGCAGCCCCGTCTGTTTTGAGACAACCGAAAAAAGAAGAGGGAATTGAATGGTAAATTAAAAAATTGTCCTCTTTCTTTCCTGCATGAGGGAAATATAATTAAAAATAACAATTTCTTCTCTTTTAAGTCTGTTGCTGTTGTTGCAGGCCAGTCTGCAGCAGCCTCAACGCAACAGGCTGCTGAGTTGTACGACAGTAAAGGTAGCTTCTGGTTACAAACTTTGGACCAATCAGGACGCTGCTTTGCTTTCCTGCTGCAGGAGCCACAGAAGTTCAACCTGGACCACTTCACGAAGAAATCTGCTCTAAATTCAAACTGACAATGTTCTTCCACTTCAGCTGACATTTCTGATATCCAACTGATTATCACTGAAGGAAATACTCTTTAGTAATGACAATGTTGGGTATGTATGTGCCAGACAGATTTTCCCTGAAATCGTCAAAGGTCCAGGATGGAATCGGTCTTTACACGGCGAGGCGAGTGAAAAAGGTTTGTAGTTTCAGCCTGGACAACTCTACAACATTTACCCGCGGAAAACGTCTTATGCTATTTTGAAATTCTCCGGGTTTTGTGTATTTTTCTTTGCCTTATTCCTCATACTCGCTGTCAAAGTCTCAGTCTCAGCCCAGGCTCCTCTGACGTGAAGTGCCACGTAGCTACACAGTCTCCGCTTCTTTCTCTCGTGCAGCTCCGTAACTATGTATTCATGTCGGATAAAAAGGGTCGCGCGACTGCCTCATGGACCAATACGGTGCCTGCGTGCTATACATGAATACATTCAGCCGTGAAATGTCAGTTTTCCACGTTAGATACAGAACAGTGGGACATTTTACCAAGGTGCAGAAGTTGTGAAACTTCTAGACGACAAACAGGGATTCACTAGGGTACTGGGGTACAAGCAGGAGGACGCTATCATACTGTATGTAGCCGTGTGCTGCTGTGGTCTAACATAGACGAACATAACCAGCAAGAACATATTTAAGCCACGCCCCCTTAGATTTGGCACTTGAGGAAGCTCAAAAAGAAAATACTGATGGGTGTTTTCACATGTCACATGAAACAGCCACACAACGGCCGTCCAACATTTATCCACAGTGTAGAACTCATGGTTTTGGACTGTTCACTGTGTGCTTTATTGCAATTCACTTTGGCGTCATGTCTGACAACTGATCCCTGTCTTTGTTTTTAAGGGGGAAAAGTTTGGCCCTTTCGCAGGTGAGAAAAAGCTGCCCAGTGAGCTGGATGAAAGCTCAGACACCAGGCTGATGTGGGAGGTGAATGCACACACAAGCATCTACTGTACTGAACCAGACCCACTGTGGATAAAACAGCACTAAATTAACACTCAGGTTTTTTCTGGGTTTTGGAGGCCCACGTGCGTTGATCGCTTTTTGCTATAATTAGTGGACTAATATAATGCATTTTTACATACTTAACATTAACAACTAAAAAATGCAAAACAAATCTGCATGTTGATAAAGTCAGAGCACTATCTCAATTGTGCAAATAATAGACTGTCCTGCTTTTAATAAACTTATTTGCACGCAAATTACTGCTTCTCAGGCTGGCAGAGGATAGCAGCAGAGGCATTCTGTTTCTTCAGGCTAAGTGCAAATATGTAGCTTCCAGCAATAGTTGCATTCTACCTGTGAGGTTTTTGTAGAAATTAGAAGTAACAGCCCTTTAACACTGACAGTTTATGGTGCTTTCACATCTACCTGATTTTGTCCAAATCTGGTATGATCTGGATTAAACTGAACTATTTTTCAGTGTATGTACCATATGAACACACTTTTTGGATAGTTCAGCCTTTCAGACCATTCATAACAATTTACACAAGACTGCCACCAAACAAAAAGAAAATCAACCAAAGACAGAAAGAGTCAAAAAACATGCCACATTAAGAAAATGCCATTGTCAGATGCACAACTGTTTGTAAAAGTGTGGATCTGCTGCTGCAAAACTAAACTTGTGTTTATGCCTGGTGTTATAAATGCATCCTCGTTATCAGAGTCGACACCGAGTGCATAATATCCAGATTCTATTTTCAGCTAATGTGCTCTAAATGTAGTCAGACAGATCAGATCATTATCTTGACACCTTAATTTATCATGCATTTTTGTTATCTGGATTCGTTGGCTTGATGCAGCTTAAATTTTAATATCAGGTGTTAATGGGATGTAAGTGGACCAAATGAACCATGGTTTGGGTTTGAACTTTAAAGTGTGAAAAGACACTTTAATTTGAAATTAATGCAAGAGCGTTTCACAATGGGCCTGGTCCAAAGAGATGCTAACAAACCACATTCAACTCATCATCAGATATTAAGGTAGGAAACCAACAACACATAATTTTTTACATCAGCTACATATAAGGTTACCACAGTCTAGTCATTTATTTCTCACCTGATAGAAGAGTGTTGCATGATAGGGAAAATATGTCATTGCTAAGAGACTTGAAGTCAGCGGATATCAACTGTTTGTTAAAACCTTTAGAAGAAAATGAAGTCCGACTCCACCAACATCCACAAAGGAAGAGGCAGAAAACACATTTCCACTCCACGTCACAGTGGTCCAGTAGTTATTTCCAAAGCTGTCAGCCTCGTGCCTAACTCTTACAAAGGATGGGAAAACCCTGAATGTGTCTCTTGTATCAAACTTACACTTTGCAAATGTATTTCAGTTGTGTTACTTTTAGTTCGAAAGTGCAGTACGATTGTTTTTAGCATCAGTCTTAACAACTGTAGTGTCCTGAACAGTCGTAGATTCCTTGTACCTTATTGTGCTGTAACAATACACATGTTTATCAAAGAATAGCCATGAAAGTAAGAAATATGCAGCTGTGTGCAGGTTCGTCCAAATGATAAAAGGAGCTAAATGTGTGTGTTGGAGATGAATCGACAACACTGACTGATGTGAACTGCCTTTTATCCCATGTTGTGGGAACATTCCTTAAATGAAGGCTATGATGTATTTATCTGTAGTTGTCATATTGTGAGAGACAGGCCTGTCTACATGATGAGGTGTTAATATGTAAGAACAACACACTTTGATGTAAAAAGACAAAGGAAAAGAGTCACTTCTTCTCCTCTAAAAGCTGATTCAGTGATTTTTTTTTTCCCGTCTTTGCTTCAGGTCCGTGGCAGTAAAGGAGATGTTCTGTATATTCTGGATGCAAGTAACCCGCGTTATGCCAACTGGCTGCGGTTTGTCCATCAGGCGCCTTCGCAAGAGCAGAAGAACTTGGCAGCCATTCAGGTATATTTTCTTTTCAGTGAACAATGAATCCTGACAGATGAGAAGACTTACCTAAAGGAAAGACACTGTTGCATTTTATTGGAAATTCAGAATGGGCTTATAAAAATGTGACCTAAAACATGCCAGAGGGTGCACACTGTTTAAACAGTACTTGGGTAGGAGCACCTCCTGGACTCATGAGAGTATTTGAGGTTCTCTGTGGATGGTAGAAAACTCCAGTGCTCTCTCTTTTTGAACCCTTGTCTTTATTTTCACTAAAATGTTGTGGTATAAATCCTTCCTTTGACCTACTGATGAAGGTGTCATTGTTGTCATTGGTGGTTTGTTTGTCAGCACAAATATGATTGTAATAAATGCATAGCTTGTTTAATAACAGAGCCTCTGAGTTTTAGGACCGAGCATTTCAGAAGCAATACGTTTTCTAAAATAATTCAATTAGTGCTTGCATGAACCCCATTTTGAATGAAGTTGTGTAAAACGTAAATAAAAACGGAATGCAATGATTTGCAAATCCTCATGAAATTATATTCAGTTGAATACATATTCAGTCTGATGAACTTCATAGGTTTTCTTTTTGCAAATTTTCACTCATTTTGAATTTGAGTGTCATAAGTGTTAGTTATAATAGGAGGGTTGGGGTGTGGTTCATCAATTTGTGAAGAGTTGCGTGAGTAAATAGGCCAAGAGTTTAAGAATGTTTCTCAATGAACAGTTGTAATGAATCAACTGTCGACCATAATATCATCAAAAGATTTAGAGAATCAGGAGCAATTTTTGCAAGTAAGAAGCAAGGCTGAAAACCAACATTGAATACCTGTAACCTTCAATCACTCAGGTGGCATGCACTGAAAACCAACATCATTCTGTAAAGGATATCACCATGTGGACTCAGGAACACTTCAACCATTGTCAGTTAACACAGTTCATTGTTATATCTACAAGTGCAAGTTAAAACTCTGCCATGTAAATTGAAAGCCATATCTTAACAACAACCAGAAACACTGCTGGTTTCTCTGGACCTGAGCTCATCTGAGATGGACTGATGCAAAGTGGAAAGGTGTGCTGTGGTCTGACGAGTCCACATTTCATTTATTTCAGCAAGACAATGCTAAGACACATTCTACTCTTGTTCCAACAGTGTGGCTATGTAGTAACAGAGTGTGGGTACTAGATGGGCCTGTCTGAGTCCACACCTGTCTCCTATTGAAAATGTGTGGCGTATTTGAAGTGCATGTATCAGCAGAGACCCCGGGCTGTTGAGCAGCTGAAGTTGTACATCAAGCAAGAATGGGATATAATTACACCTACAAAGCTTCAATAGTTAGGGTCCTCAGTTCCTAACCACTAATTGAGTGTTGTTAAAAGGAAAGGTGATGCAACACAGTGGGAAACATGACCCTGTCCTAGCTCCTGTAGAACATGTTGCTGGACTTAAATTCCAAATGAGAGAATATTTCCAAAAAAACAATACAGTTTATCAGTTTTAACATTAAATAACTTGTCTCTGTAGTGTATTCAATTGAATATAGGTTGAAAAGGATTTGCAAATCATAATATTCTGTTTTTATTTACATTTGCACAATGTCACATACACATTGGAAGTGGTGTTTGTAATTTTGGAATATTTTAAGGAACATTTTGTGGCTTCATTTTCCTTGATATAGGCCAGTAAGTCACCATTTCTCTTGTCATTTTGCTACTTCCAAAAGACTCAAATGAATATAATTGATGTATTTAATTGACAAATATTGTGTAAACAACAGTTGCCAGGCCAGCAAAGAGTAAAACATTCCTATAAATCACACTAAACCACATGGACGATAACCCTAACATAATGTCTCTGGGAAATTTCACCTCCTGCTCTTCAGTGCAAAAGATAAAAAGGATTGTTCTCTCATAGCAGAAGAAAAATAGAGGTGGAATGAAAGGAAGATGAACATTTCAGGTCTTAGGGCCAAGTTCCTGCCATTAATACACAAATGTCCGAAATGATTGGTCGTTTAAAGGTCATATCTGTGTGTTAAAGCTCTGCGTTCCATCAGTGGTGACATTTATTGTGCAGCTTTCCTCTTCTTAATCATTATTTATGTATATTTAGAATCCCGCAGTTAAAACAAAATGACTGTTTGATTTTATTAGCACGACCTGCGAGGACAGGAAAGTTAATGGTAACATTTTAAAAGGCTTGAGCATTTGACCTGTGGCCTCAATCAGGCCAACACAGATTGTTATTTTGCCTAAATGAGTTCAACCTTTAGCCAACCTAAGTAGTTAGTCAGTGTATATGACCATAAATGGTTCTAAGTGTATATTCAAAGTCAGCTACAACACGTTGGCATTATATTCTCTGTAAAATGTAAAGATGCAGCCAGTGACTCACAGTGTTATTATAATAGTGTAGTAATGGTGTGAAATCTTGTGTTGACTCTTAGGATGGAGAGAATATCTTCTATCTGGCTGTTAACGACATAGAAACAGACACAGAGCTGCTGATAGGATACCTGGACAGTGACATGGAGCAAGAGGAGGAGGAGGAAGAAGAGGAAGTCATTAAAGATGAAGAAGAGAACAGTAAAGAAGCCAAACATCTTGTTGAGATGGGTAAAAATAGATTTTTTGTCTGGCCTTTGAAACTCGTATTTTTTTTATAACAAAATATGCCCTAAAATCTGCAATTGTAATATTCTGCAATGTTATAAGTTTCAGAATAGTGAGTGTCAGAGCACATACCAAGAAAGTTTGAATTACAGTGGTACCTCGGACAATGAGTTTAATCTGTTCCGGCGTCACGCTCAGTATCCAAATTTCTCGTTTTCCGAAGAGACTTTTTCCATAGGAATACATGTAAATCCAATTAATCCATTCTGGACCCACGACAAACTCCCATATAAAGTATGTATTACACACCCATACCTGCACATTTATTCATTATTATTATTTGAAAAGGAAGTTATATTAATTATCTGAAACGGAATGCATGAAATTAGTTCTAAAAATGATTTAAAATGTACTCTTTCCTTGGCTTATGACTTGGTAGTGTATCCGTGGACACTGCACACGTCCATAACTGTAAACAACTCCACCACGCCGCGGCTGCCGGCGGCCCGGGAGCGGTCGCGCCGCTGCCGGCTGCTTGACAAGCCGAAGCAGGCCTGCCCACGGCCCGACACGCTTACGCGGGGCTCCCCAGGCTATGGCTATGGCTAACAACATAGCCGGTTCCGGAGTGGAGTTAGCTTACAATGGCAGAGGCTAGGACACCAAGGACCACACTGTCGGGTTCTGCATTAAGGAGTTGAGCTGATTCATAGATGCCGATGGTGAGGCAGTCTTGTTTCACAGCGGGCTTGCGCTAGCTAGCCGCTAGCCCCCCTAGCACTAGCGCTAGCGGCTAGCACTCTGACTTCGCATATGTAACCCGCTAGCTACCCTAGCACTGGCACTAGTGGCTAGCGCCAGCGGCTTGCACTAGCGGATAGCACTCTGACTTCCGGGTCATTCTCGTCGAGACCGGGAAGTGACGCAGATGTGACCCGGGTGTTGTTGTTGTCTGGATAATTTGTCGTTATGAAGTTTTTTTCGTCGGTATCCGAATTTGTCGTTGTCAGAAAGACGTCGTTGTCCGAGGTTCCACTGTATTTCAAATATTTTAATGTAGATTTCAGGAAGGAGGAGACGATTCATCCTCCTCAGTATGAATAAAACGTGATATTGTCTCCCCAATAAGCAATTTAAATGCATAGTTTATTGGAGTCTGTTTTACATTTAAGTTATGAATTTACTTAATATGTACAGGCCATAACTTGTGTCACTAAAATTTCTGCTTTATACAAATAGTAACATGTTATTCATTTATTTTCTTATTTTACAGAATGCTGTTTGTTATTTCTTTATCATTTTGCAGTTTTCTGTTTATTTTGTGGATTATCTGTTATTTTTGTTCAATTTTTTATTCCTTTGTCGCCATTGAGTGTGAGGATTTCATTTTCTTCTTGTTTTGCTCCTTTTCTTGATTATTTTGCTGATGTCTTTTCCTTTTGTGTATCATTTTTTATTTTAGTTAATTTAATCTTGTGCACATTTTAATGCTTATGTTGTATTTATTTTGATTATCTTGTTCATTTGTGTTATTTTGAAGCCATTTGTTTACCTCCAGAAGGAGACATGGTGTTTGATATGTAATATCAGCCTTATGCATCAGTGGGGTATGTGTTTTGCTGATGTTATGCTAGACTGCATGAAAATTACAATGTATTTATATTTATGTGTGACAATTAGTATAAATGAGAAACAAATCCTCTAAAAATATATGATAGATATGAATAAATGACTGATTTGTACATGTATATAGTGAATCATGTGGCATCATCAAATGATGCCCCCTTCTGGTGACAAAGTGAAGTAAATTTTTTTTGTATTTATTTATTTATTTTGATAAACGAATAAAATGAACCATAGTAACATAATTCCTTGTTTTTGTTTTTTTCATGTTGTTGTCATTGTTGTTTTGGGTTTTGTTTGCAGGGATCGGTTATGGCAGCCAGGTGGTTGTTTTATATTCCAGCATCTATTACATCATCATACTGGCTTGGGCATTCTTTTATCTATTCTCATCGTTCCACTCTGAACTGCCCTGGTCCACGTGTGGAAACAGCTGGAACACAGGTCAGTGTCAATGTCACCTGATAAAACATACGCCATCAAAACAATCAGATTCTGTGACATTTACTGAAGTGACAACTCATGCATGAAACATCTTTTCATTCACGGAAAGAAAAGTGATAAGGTAGTCAAGAAAATTAACAATGATGAACAAACTAATCAAAAAAATCAAAAAAAATGACAATATATTCATAAAAAGGCAAAAAAAATAACAGGAACAAAGATCATCAAAATACAGTAGTTAAGAACAGTAAATGCCTTTATACTTGCAAAATTGTTGCAAAATTTTGGGAATTTTCAAAGTTGAAAACTTTCCATGGGGTATCAACAGGAATTTATGGAAATTTGTAGGAATAAACAGGAACAAACCTGAAATTTGCCTCAACAGGGACTTTAAATGTACAGTACTTGAGGAAAATATCTTTCTGCATAATTTTCTCCTACACAATCACAATCAGATTTCATACAAATATACTGTACTTGACATATATATGTGTCTATGCTATTCCTCAATTGCACGCACATTGCACACTGCTAATTACAGGGGCATGGAGGCCACGCCCCCTATATGCACTATGCATTCCTCCATCACACTTACAGATGATTTCTAGAACCCTGAAGATTTTGCAATGCCATGAACATACATATAAATAGTTAGTGTAGCAAAGAATGGTCTTCAAAATATTTTACAAGTGATGTATAGAAATTAGCTAGCACCATGATAAGTAGCCTCCTAAATGGTCAATGAATTGGTGCTATATCTAAGCTATCTATAGATATTTAGATATAGCATCCAACTTATCAGTTAGCCATCCATGGTAAGGAGATATTTTCATGTGATATTTGCAAGTTAACCATTAATACCATGCATCAAATATATATACCCCATAATATCATCAAAACTTACTTCACTGTGTGCAGTCTACGGGCTCAAATGTGTGGCTTCAATAGTCTTGTCTTCCAAGCACTAAAATGTGGCCTCAGTAGTCCAGAGTTTTAGAAATCATCTGTACGTATGATGGAGGAATGATGGCGCAAGTAGGGAGCAGGGTAGTAAGCAGTGTGCTATTAAGGTAAGTAATCTTTATTTGTCATATACATATATGCATACACGATTGAGTGTTACGGTCCGGTCCGAAGGGGTGTGGTTTCAGCTAGGGATTTACTGACTGACACATCTGGAGGAGGTAGGCATGGTTTGTGAGCTCTCACAATCTGCCTACATTGGAAACAACTTGTTTGAACATGAGGTGTTAAGAGAGAGACGCAGAGAACACTGAGGTGGAATGAGAACGAGTTTCGAGAGAACAGCCTAAATCTTTGCAAAAATGTGGTTTGAATGTCATTTTCTGTCAGGTATCCACACTGTCATGACGTCCTGATGGAAGCATCAGCAAGGCCTTTCACAGCGTGCCACTGCTGCTGAGGTTGGACGCAGTAAGACAGTCATTTTAAGCTTCTTAAAAGATCCTGAGGGTTATGAGAAAAAAAAGTCAAGTGGTAGACCCAAAACAATTTCACCAGCCCTGAGCCAGAGGATCCAGTTGGCTGTCCATTGTGCTGGCAGGCACAATCGTTGAGGATGAGGCATGAGGATGTAGGCATGAGATATTGTGCAACGTGGCATATTTGTGTGCAGATAGCGTGCAAAGACAGAATACAATGGCAGTACAGGTTATTATAGTTCAGTGTAGGTTATTCATTGCTATCACACCGTCAAGACACGGGACGATCCTTGGCCCAAATTAAGCTTGTCACTGGTGCCAACTGCAGTCCCATAACCATTAGACAGCATCTGCAAGAGAAGGGTTTTAAGAACAAAAAACGTCTTCAAAGACTTTGTTTCCTTCAACGGTACAACATTGCCCGTTTGGAGTTTGCGTGAAAGCACCAAAAAGGTGGAAGAAAATTTTATTCTCTGATGAGAAAAAATTTAACCTTGCCGGTCCTGATGGCTTCCAAAGTTACTGGCATGACAAGATGATCCCACCTAAGATGTTTTCTACAAGGCGCAGTGGAGGGGGCACCATCATAATGTGGGGGGCTTTTCCTTCAATGGAGCAATGGAACTTCAGGTTATGCAGAGGCGTCAAACGCCAGCTGGCTATGTGGAGATGTTGCAGGGGGCATCGCTCATGACTGTGTGGTCATGACTGGGTTTGTCAACAGGGCAACACTGCAGTTCATAATGCTCACCTGACAAAGGACTTCTTCCAGAGAAATAACATCACTCTTTTGAACCATCATGCATGTTCCCCTGATCTGAATCCAATTGAGAACATTTGGGGTTGGGTGGCAAGGGAAGTTTACAAAATAAATTTTCTT
>JAQQAE010013129.1:0-12878 GCA_029823295.1 Pseudamia nigra | reverse complement strand
ACGAGCCATTTCGGGGTCTTTACACACACAAATGGTGCGGGACTTGACTGGAATTAGTCCATATATAAGGCGCACTGAATTATAAGGCGCAGTGTCATATTTGGACAAAATTGACGGCGTTTAGGTGCGCCTTATAGTCCGGAAAATACGGTACCAGAAGAACTGGAGCAGGAGCAACAGAAGTCTGGGAAAGTTGAGGAAAGTTCAACTTTCACCTGTTCTGAACATTCCACAGCAGAACAGGTTAATTGGAAACAGGTGAGTGCCGTGATTGGGTATAAAAGGAGCATCCCAAAAGGCTCAGTTGTTCACAAGCATGAATGGGGCGAGGTTCACCACTTGGCATGAGCAAATAGTCCAACAGTTTCATGCCCCTGTCCCAGCTCTTCTGGAACATGTTGCAAGCATCAAATTCAAAATGAGTGAATATTTGCAAACAAACAAACAAACAAACAAAAAACAATAAAGTATATCAGTTTGGCCATTAAAACATCTTGTCTTTGTTGTGTATTCATTTGAATATAGGTTGAAAATGATTTGTCAATCCCATATTCTGTTTTTGTTTATGTTTTACATAGTGTCCCAACCTCAATGGAATTGGGATTTGTACAGTACATTAATTTTGAAGGCATCCAAACTGTGAAAGAACATCTATGGAATCATGTAACCAAACAAGTGTTAAAAAACCCAGAACATGTTTTATGTGTTTTATGTGCTAGATTATCCAAACTAGCCACATTTAGCTTTGATGATGCTTTGGACCGATAGTTATCATATCAAAAATCAATAGCCCTATTAGTGCCACTAAAACTGAACAAATTTATATGATAGCAAGAAACTTGCTATCATATAACATACTTGCTTGTTACTTTGAGAAATGAAAGTCAGTCAGTCTGAAATATCTCAAGGATTATGAATGTGTTCCCAAATGCAGTGCCTGAAACCACCAAACACTATCTCAGACCTTCTGAATTAGTGGTTTCTGAGGCTGGAATTTCCAATAAACTTCTCTGTAGCAAAGGCAGCTCTTGGTCTTCCTTTCCTGGGATGGTCCTCATGAGAGCCAGGTTTATCATAGCATTTGAAAAAGCACTCTAGGAGAAAGTGGGTCCAGATATTTGACTGGTTGTGAATGCATATGTGTATATAGCTACAGAAGAGACCTAGAGAAAACACTATCTATCTTGATGGTGAAAAGCAGAACAGACCTCACAATACTAGAAAGCTTAGTGTGTAGTGTGTGTGCCTTGTGTGGACATAAAGCTTGTCTCCAGAGTATATCTCACTGCATTTCAGACTATTTTTGTTTATACAGTAGGTTGAGACTAAAGTCATGGTAAATTTGGGCCTGTTATGCTTACAGTTAAGATTAGGTTAAATGCATAAATGTGCATCCAATATGTGTGCGTGTGTAATAGTTGGGTATGTGCATTGTACGTATGTGCGAGTGATTTGTGATGTAAACGCTTTCTGCACATCATATTTTACTCGGATGTGTGTGCCCATAGTGATGAAAGGCCATGTGGTCTCCTGTCAGAGGTCTTTGACTAATGTAGTGTGAGGGTCAGTCAACTTACAGTGATAATGAAAGAAACAGGCCACCGTGTGTGTATGTGTGTGTGTCCTGACCTGTGAGAGACAGAACAGTTACAGCAGCAGGAGGTCTTCCTCACAATTACGAAGCCACACACCTGGCTTCCATTACACAGTTTGCTTGTGAGCGCGCAGTAGCACACTTGCACAGGCATTCATTTGAGGTGCATTTCGATAGTATTCACTAAAAAACTAAATATTGCACATATGTTTTAAAAGTTGGTATATCAATAAAAATATTTGTCTGCATGTGTAGAGACACACAGATTTAATACAAAAAACAGCATATTAGAGGCAAAGAACCAGCACATATGAAGCCCTGCAGGATGAAATCTCAAGGGTTTGCTGCCCACATCTCCAGTGGTTCCAAAACATTCTACCATCTATTCAGCTGTAAACACATGTAGCCAGTCTATCAATGCAATTTAATTATTGGATTGATTGGATTTATTTGGCCAATTTATTATTATTGTTATTTTTATTATTATTATTATTATTTTGTGGATTTTGTTCATTTTCTTGCCTATTAATTGCATGCATAATTTTGTTCATTTTACTGATTTAGTTCATATTTTGTTACATAATCCAGACAAGTGACTTAGTTTAGTTTGTGGCAACAGCTGCTACTTTAAACAGGCAAACTTTGATGATGGTAATGATGGTAATGATGGTGATGATGGTAATGATGGTGATGATGGTGGACAAGCTCTTACTATTTGAATAACAGTACACAATGGAAACATCCATGAACAAGCATTTTCTTCTATCTATTGTCTGACAATTTGCTTTACCTTTGCCATATGTCTGTCTTCAGTGTAGTTGGAGCCATCAAATCACTTAATGGAAACACTTCTTCCATCCACTGCAGAGTGCACATAGATAATGCACAGACATACTCCTACAGACAGACAAATACCCCAGCTGCATACACACACTACTGGGGACTGAAGCTCAGCCCTTTATAAAATTACAGACCACTCTGACCCATTATTGAGTGACAATGGGCCATTTAGCTTTTCCAGTGACACTAAGGAGCATCACACGTATACATTAAAGGAAGTGCCTCTAAGCAGAAAAGCAGCTCTAGTGATGATTGTTTTCTTTTTAGCTTATTTGTTTAGCGGTGAAAGTAAGATTCAAGCATGGATGGACTTTAGCTACTTTTTTGCACTCTGGCCTTAATTTCATGACAAGCTATGTGATAACAATATTAAATATGCTGTATGCCAGGGCGTGTGCTTCCCTTCCATTGCACTGTGCGACTTTGACAACGCTGTCTTCTTAACTGCAATGTTTTTCATGTATATGAGTTCAGAATTTATGTTTTCACATGCTCAAATGCTGATTACATGCATGAATAAAACATATTTATGTCAGTTTTTAGGAAAGGATCAAATTATTTTTTAGCAGTGATGCATACTGAATAAATGTTGCCATTGGTTTTTCATATCAGCACTTGATATAAGATAGAATGAGATGAGATGAACTTTATTAAAGAAATTTGTCTTAGGCTAACTGTGTTACATACACATAGGCACAGATACAACACACATGACAATGCTGTCAACAACTACAGTGCTATGGAAGGTTGTAAATTGCACAGTTTATATATTGCACAAGCTAATATTGCACATAGAGTAGAAGGCACATGGTAGGAGTACAACAAAATAAATAAATAAAACTCCATAAAAATCCTAAGAATGAGGGTAATAAGTACTAAGTAAAATGTAATCTAAAACCAAGCCAAAAGATAAGAGATAAAGCGATAAGTCTGCTACTCAAGCTGAGGTTTTGTGACTGTGGCTTTTGAGGAGTGTAATGGATGAAGGAACAAATGAGAGCTTAAACAAGTTTTATATCTGCTGGCTCTGAAATGTTTACCTGATGGTATGAGTTCATAATCAGGGTGGAGGACGGGGCTGGGGTGTGTCCCTGTTTTTTTTTTCTATTGTATCATAGATGGATTGGAGAGATGGCAGCCCTTTGTTTCCTATGATGTATCAGTGTTAAAATGTTTTAACTGCTTGTGCTGCTTTTGGTATTTTGAGGGAATAGATTATGGCCTCACAAGAAAGAGCATATTTAGGCATTATGACTTTCTATGGGTAGGTTCAAGCATGGGTAGCACATGCTAGGAAGATTTGTTTAATGCAGAAAAAGTCTACAAACGTAATATATTGTATTTATAGTAGTCAGACAACTTGATATAAAGTAGGATGGATCCCCATTTTCAAGTTGCTCATCATTCAAATGTCACAGCAGAACTCCAGACTCACTAGATAAAAGTGACATTTATCCTGCCTTCTATCGACCACTTTTGCTGAGTCCATGTGAATTGTAGCCTTGGTTTCCTGTTTGTACCTGACAGGAGTGATCTGCTGCCACTGTTGTCCATCTGCTTTAAGGTTTGATATGTTGTACATCCATACATGCTCTTCTTTATTATTTAGTTATAACATGTGGTCATTTGAGATACTGTTGCCTTTCCATCAGTTCAAACCAGTCTGACCATTCTCCTCTGACCTCTGGCATCAATAAGGTATTTTCATCAGAGTACTGTTGTTCACTGCATATTTTCTGTTTTGCAGACTATTCTTTGTAAGCCCTAGGGACTGTGAAAATCTCAGTACATCAGCAGTTTGTGAAATACTCAGATCAGACCATCTGGAACGGAATTGCGACCATGTGATTTGATGATTAGATATTTGCATTAAAACGTGTTAACAAGTGCACCTAATTGAGTGCTTTACAGGAAAGAAGTCTCAAAAGAGACAGTGATGAGAGATTCAAGTGCATAGAAAGACAGAGTTAGGAGAAATAAACATAGACATACACTACATACTGTATGCGCATGAATACATTAGTCAGCTGTTACCAAATACAGCATGTTGACACAGGGCCATGACCTGGTGCATGCCCCACACAGAAAACATGTGCTTTCACACAGTGGCAGCAACACCCTAGATTCCTTGCAGATCAATGACTGTGTGTGTATGTGTGTCTGTTTGTGCATATGTGTTTAATGTGGAAACGAGAGGCATGTGTGTACTCATGTGCTTGTCTGTGTCAAAGGAATTTACTCAGACTTCTCATGGCGCTGCAAAAGCTGTGGGTCGCTTGAAAGAATATACAGCAATATACTGTAGCTCTCTCTCTCTCTCTCTCTCTGCATAGCTCTCTCTCATATTCACTTACTCACTCTCCCAGAGGAGCTCATGGGGCGTACCAGGCCACTTTGTGATTGGGCTTAATGACCTTAGAAACAACAAAAGCCTTTTCAGCTTTCTTGTTTAGTTGTACTTTTCTGAATTGCTCATTAACTCCCAAAGGAAGTCGTTAAATGAAAAAATCTGTCCTGATAGGTCAACAGCAGCTGAAAAGGTTCCCATAACCAGGAAGTAATCAGGTGCTGATTATCAACATGATGCCAAGTGTAATTAAACTTTCCTTTGTATGTTCTTAGTTGTACCTGATTTCTTGTAGTTGTGCCCAGAATAACAATACAGCCTGCAGTGCAGATTTTTTTTTTTGTTTCTGAAGTGAAACTTTAAAACTGTATAAAACTTTTGATGGCTGTCTTTTGAAACACCAAAAATAAAAATTGTATTTCACTGGAAAGTACAATGGCTGCTCTGATTTCTTTTCAAAGTAGTGTGTTAAAGAAAGAAAGAAGTCTTTTGGGAGTTAAAAACAGTACAGAATTTAGGCATTCAGCCGAGCACTCACTTCCCTACTCAAAGGCACGTTTGATATGCTACACAAAGCTCATAATGGTGAGCTAGAACAGTGGCGTAGATTTTACACCTTCTTTGATTTTCTTCTCTTAATCACAAATTTTTTTCCCCTCGTTCGGTTGACCAATCCCCTAATCGTCCGTAACCTTTACAATCTAGCCATTTTTCGACAGAAACTTAAAATACATATGTCTCAAGACCTGCAATAAAAATTTGAACCCTTTCTGTACCACAAGACATACAGTATGATGCACATTTCAGCTTCAACATGTTAGAAATGTATGATTACTGTATTCATTCATGTTCATTTTATTTATTTTATTTTAGTTAGTTATTGTTTATTTTGTGGAATGTTTTCTTATTGTTGTTCAGTTTTTGCTTTTTATTTACTATTATGATTGTTCATGTTCATGAAAATTTATTTTAGTCATTTTTGTGAATTTTTGTTCAATTTCTTGTTTTTTGTCATTTACTTGATTATATTGTTGATTGTGTTTTTTCAGTTTTTTTCCTACTTTTTGTTTAATGTCTAGTCCATTTTTGTTGTTGTTGATTTACTGCTTGTTTTGTGCATTTTTCATTTACTTCCATGACTGGACAAAACCACTGGGGATGGGTTAAAGAGCCACATGTAGCCCTTTAGCCACAGGTTGCAGCCCCTGCCCTAACCACTTACCCTAACCCCATGTGAAGTGTTCTCCCACTTCCCACACTACACACCTCTGCCAAATTTGGTGCAAATTGGAGCAGTAATTTCTATGTAATCCTGTTTACAGTTGTGCACACAGACTAAAAAATGATAGAAATGTGGGAACATAGAGCTGTGGGAACATAGGGTCATGGAAATATAGGGCTGTAGGAAGATATCCATTCATCATCTTCAATTCAATTCAATCTTTATTTGTATAGCACCAATCATAATCGCCGATTATCTCTAGGTGCTTCACAATTCGAGGCCAAGACCTCATGACTCCACAGAGAGCAAACTCAACAGAACCACCGAGAGCAAGACAAAGCAAGCTTCCACTTATCCTGGTCAGGGTCGCGGGGGCAGCAGCTTAAGCAAAGAAGATTTCCCTTTCCCCAGCCACCTCCTCCCGCTCCTCTTGGGGGTCCCCCAGGCATTCCCAGGCCAGCCAAGAGACAAAGTCCCTCCAGTGTGTCCTGGGTCTGCTCCAAGGCCTCCTCCCAGTTGGAGCTAGTTTTGGCAACCAGGGATTGGACCACCCGGGCCCACCTTCAGTTGCTACCCAAGCCACACAGCACTGGACCCTTAGAACCCTTCCTCCAGGTGGTGGGCCCACGGGAAAGCATAGTCATGAGGGTCTTTTGAATTGCTCTTAGTCTGACCTGTCATCTGTGACCAATTTGCCTTGGGAGACCCTACCAGGGGTGAATTGCCCCTGACAACATAGCTCCTAGGATCACTCAGGCACACAAACTCCTCCAATACGATATGGTAGTGATTCAAGGAGGGGGGCTGTAGGCAGATAGAGCTGTGGAAACATAGAGCCTTGGGAACATAGTTCTGTGAGAACATAGAGCTGTAGTGGGAACAGGGCTGTGGTGTGAACTTAACGCTGTGGGAATGTAGGACTGTGGTGGGAATTTACAGCTTTGGAAACATAGGGCTGTGTAGCTGTAGGAACATGAAGCTGTGGAAACAGGACCGTGGAGCATAGGACTGTGGAAACATAGAACCATAGGAAAATAGGGCCTAATTTTGAAAAAAAAAAAAACACACAAACATCTTAGAAATGTGGGAACATTTTAAAAAACAGGAGAAACATAATCCCGGGTTAAACTCTCAAAACATATAACCAGAGCAAGATACACAAGTTATATTCCAAAGTTCTTTGGAGTGTTGTTGCTGCAGCTGTCTCTTCTCCTTTCTCAATGTTCATAGTGTGTATAGAAACCGCCACCTATGAAGAAGAGGAGCGCGCTGAATGTGAGATGTGTTCAGACAAACTGACAGAGGTAGTTGTTGTGAGATATCAGACATGTCACTGGCTGTCTGTGAATGTGGTGTTATCCAGTCGTGATCAGTTCCTGAGCTCAGAGGCTAGTGATGATCAAGGATTTCTAGTCATGTGTCACACCTACACACAAACATCAGTGCGCATCCACACTCTGAAAGCAGAACCAACCCGGTGTGTTTGCGAGTGCAGACAGTAATCCAGTTGTTGGAAAGGAATATAGTGTATGGATTGTTTCTGACTTATACAGCTGACTCCATTACATGCATTTCTTGTCGCCTTGATCAGTTCAAACAAGCACTGGGCTTTTAACATATCTGACTGCAGAGATGGTGATAAGGCCTCCATGACACACACATATACCCCCCACACACACACACTTGGGAGTAATGATAAGGCATCTTGCAGGCACACACTCATAATGATAAGAAATAAAGACTTTTAGAACAGATGTGAGCGGGGTCTGAATCGATGAGCAGCGGTATCCTGGGGGAAATGTAAATAACTACGCTACACCAAAAGCAACCACAAGTTTTAGAAGTGTTGATTACTATTTGAATGAGCACCAGTGACAAAGACAGAGCAGAAGTGTGAGAGACGGGTAGAATAAGCCAAAGCGAAAGACAGACTAAAAGGGAATGCCAGGAGAGGCATGCAGAGTGAGAGAGGGCGCAATGACATTAAGTGTGAAATATTTTGAGGAGATGAAAAAGCAAGTAAATATTCTGGAGAGGGATGAGAAGAAGGGAGTGAATTTCTCAGTCCAATGTGAACGTCTGGGTTGGATATATGGCCCATTTGTCTCGTCAGACGCTGAAGAATTCCCTTTGTGTCCCCGGTCCTCACTCCTCGCCACCTTTCATCTCATGTATCCCCTTCTGCTCTTGTCTCTCTTTCACTCTACATGTTAACAGTGAAAATAATTTTACTCTGTTTATTCCTCAGTCTGACTCTCCCCTCTGTCTCACATGCAGACAAGCAGAAACAAATGCGTGCACACGTCCCTGCACAAATGCACACAGAAATACACACCCATTCAGTTTTGACACAAGCCAGATAGAGCAATTATGGTTTATTTTAGTGCCCCTGTGTCTCATCACCCCTGATTGGTTCAAACAAGACGTTGCCTCATTGGGTCTGGCCTCATCACGATGAACATAAAGCAGGGAGCATATCTGGATTCCAGTCAATGCTGATAAACATATGTTGCATTTATGTCTATTTTTTTTAACTTATTAGCTGCTGCATTGCAGTGTTTCGTAAAATGCTGTCATGCTCAGAGAAATGCACTGAATTATCTTATCACAGGTGACTTGGGTTCCACAGAGAATTATTTAACTTGCATGATGAAGGAAATTGTCCTGGAAATAGACTATGCTAGGGACTGAAATTGTTGTGGAGATCTTTGATATTGAATAATCTAACAAAATACTGTTCTTTCTGTCCATTTTTTTCCCTTTCCCCCCTTCGCTGGTTCCCTTTTTTCCCCGGCTCTGCCCCTCTTCTGCTGAAATCATCTCAGGTAAGAACATTTTCTATAATAAAAGCTGATATGTCAGGTCTGATACAGAAATAGCAATATTGGAATCTCACTTTGCCTTGTCCCACTTTGCAACTCTGCACAGCTGCAGCAGTACAAATACGACCCAGGAGAATTTTATTTGGAAATACAGCAGCAGAAATGTATACAGACTTGGTGGCTAGGTGAACTGCTTTATGATATGTGTATACAGTCCCACAGGAAGAAAATAGGTTATGTATCGTATATAATGAATGTTGCAGTCGCCAAAAAAACTCACAAAAACTTATTTTTGACAGAATAAAACCTTATTAAAATGCACATGGATAAAGTGTAAAGTAAACTTTTAAAAGAATATTAAAGTATTTTATTTACAAAGTGTAAAGCTTCTACTGTTTGTTCAGGGCTTTTCTTACATTAAGAATTAAGCTGGACAAATAACTTCCTGAAAATATGTTTTACATTGACACATCTGCAGACATGTGCAACCCCTTACTGCCCATATTTATTTACAATCATATACATAATGTGTTTTGCTGTCAAGCAGATGTAAATTAAATGAAGTTTGTTCATTTGAATGTAACACATAGAGTGCATATAAATTTATTGTAGCTATTATGAAAATTAGCGATATTAGGCATAATCGAGCATAATAGTAACAAAACCAATTTTCCAGTGTCATGTATAGATTATTTTAGTCCATCAGCTTGCTTTTCATAGAAAGTTATTATGTTTGTTTAGTTGTGCCTGGAAATAAAGGACATAAATTGTATTTATATCCCACATGCTTCTTTTTCTCTGCTTTTAGCATAATGCAGTGTTGCACACTTACGCTGCACATTACATGTTATATTTTTATTATAGTTTGCATAGTGCTGTTACTTATTTATCTAGTTTTTACTTTTTATGCCACTTCTTGCATTTGGCATTCATTGTGGACAACAAAGAAAGAATTTCATCATATAGGGAAACATGTTTTTCCTAATGTGCAAGTGAATTGAATTTCTATGCAGTCATTACTGCCTATAGCAGTGAAAAGGCGACAAACCAAAATCTGCAAATGTCTTTTTGTCACATGTAATCTATTTCAATATGATCATTGGTATGTGTGGAATATGTATCAACTGGCATTGGGACGCCACCTCAGCTGCATTCAGAAGAATAGTGGGGATAACAGCATGAAAATGTTTTATAGGTGACAAAAATAAGGTTTTATCTTCTCTTCCAATTATAAAACAAGTCTGGTCAGTCAAAAAAAAGAATTTTTAAACGATCTAAATTCTCAGTCAAATGAGGAAAAAACACTTTTCAGGTCACTGACCTTTGGATTTCTGGATATACAGTATGTGATGTAACAAATACGTTATAATGACTGTCCTTAGTCTGTCCTCTAAGACCACCAGGACAATCCAAACCATCCTACTATGCTGGGATAATATGTCAGGGAGTGTAAATGATGGTATCCATGGTACAGATATGAAAAGGGCGTGGCCAACAGGACATTAATCATACTTAAAACTGTCCATTTGGTACTGGTTTGAAAACCTGGAGGATATGAACATGATAAAATGAAGGATCTCTGTGGTAGATTGAGATGAAATTTAAAATACACATTCTAGGGACATGTAAAAATGATATGATCTTGTTAACAGGCAAAACAATATGTCTCCTTTAACTGTTCCTGCTGTTTTCTGTGTGTTGTGGGAACAGAACAAGTTTATCATAACTATTGTGTCTCTTGCAAGCAAAATAATTTCTAAGCATTGTGATTATGTTTGTGCACTTGCAGCACTTGGTTATGAAGCCAGAGATTGGTTTAATTCAGCAGAACTCTGCAAAGGCAGGATAAAAATGGCTCACAAAACCAAACCACAATCTCTTTTTCACCCTAACTGAAGTGCTCGCAACCAAACTCTGATGGGAGTCTTCATGGAAATCACTCTTTCTAAGCGTTGTGTGTATTTCTTTCATTTGGAACTGCAGAAGTGGCATTACACTGATATGGTGGGGCTGCGGTTTTTATTACTTTTCTGGAGTGGAGAGGATGCTTATAAATTTCCTTGTATAGCGCCAAATGGTGCACTACATTGACTCCTTTTTCCTTCAAGATCTCCAGCAGCTGTTGCAGTTTGTTCAGCTGTAGCCACAGAGATGAGATAATCAGGAATATCTGCCGTCAAAATACCTGTGACATATTCCTTGATTTTGCCTACTTTACCTGTTCATAACACTTTGGTTATGACTTTTTGAGCCTTGTGGTACTTCCCAACAATCCATAAAATGTCACTTATATTGGGGAAGGTAGGTGGTTGAACTGTGTAAATCGGGGTATGTCAGTTTGGTAAAAATTATAATTATGCTGTAGTTACTATTTGATAATGTATAAAAATAAAATGATGAATCAGTAACTCAGTAAACAGTGAAATAGTGAAAAATTACTTATGTTTTTTGTTGTTGTTTATTGTCTTAAAGCATTTATTTGACAGGTTTATTTTAGTTAATTTAACTTCTTTTTTGCGTTTAATTTGGTGCATTTACTTCATTATTTTGTTATTCTTTCTTCGTTTACTTTTCTTATTTTATTTATTTATGTTCCTTTTACATTAAGTTGATTTTCTTCATTTGTTTCTTTTGCTTCCATCCATCCATCCATTTTCTGCCCCTTAATGCTCGCAAGGGTTGGGGGTGGGATGCTGGAGCTGGTGACTTGGGGTGAAGGCAGGGTACCGGTTTGCCTTGATTTTGTAAAAATCGTATAAAAGTGTATCAATTTAATGTCAACTCAGTACTGTCAGTTTTCCTTCGTAGGGCCATGTAGTTGACACCGTGCATGAAAATGATTAGATCTGCGAAATGTGGAAAAGCTCAAACCAGTTGAAGACATGATACCTGTAATGAGGGTGAGATCAGCTTTGCCTCATTCTGATCCAAGAAAAACCCAGCTGTTAAATCTCCATAAACATCCTCATATTCCTGACACATACGTATATATTGTACACGCTTATAACTGGACTACATAACTCAAGCCCTGCTATAGCCAAATTCCTATTAACTTCAGCTGATATGGTAGCACAGTAGTGAATCTTGTTAGATGACACCAACTGAGAGATACAGTTTTCTGATTCTCAGAGAAATGGCCTTGGACAGGAACAGTGGTTCTCGATCTCCAATTCCCCCCGGGGTACGTTAAGTTTTTGTTCCAGCTTATCCCCTCATCTAGTCAACTCAATTGTGCTGTTCAGTGAACAGTGAAATGGACTTAGCAGCTCCTCAGTACTGTCAGGTGTGTTTGTTCTCTGAAATAAATGAACAGATGGTTCACAAACCAGCACAGGTCGGGGAGGGTAGAGATGTGTGTCTGTGTCGGCCTGTATGCACGCATGAAAGTGTGTGACCCGGCGTGAACATTCTTCTATACGGTGTTTAGGGGTGACCAACACAGACTTATTCATGTCTACGTAAGCGTTAAGAGTGTAGAGCTGTTGTTGCCTGTGTGTTTGTATTTTGGCTGGCACAGGAGGTATTTTGGCATTCTGGCACTTGGCTAAGCTATGAATTTTCAGCTGCCAGGGTCTGGCACAGAAGAAGGAAGCAAAGATGAGAATGAAAAATAACCAATAACATGAAAAAGGAAAGCAAACTCCACGAACATAGTTACAGTGCATCCGGAAAGTATTCATAGCACTTCACTTTTTCCACAATTTTTTTATGTTACAGCCTTATTCCAAAATTGATTAAATTCACTTTTTCCCTCAAAATTCTACACACAACACCCCATAATGACAATGTAAAAAAGTGTTTTTTGAATTTTTTGCAAATTTATTCAAAATAAAAAAACCGAGAAATCACATGTACATAAATATTCATAGCGCTACAAATACTTTCCAGAAAGTATTCGTAGCACTATGGTTTTTTATTTTTGCTAAAATAAAATAGTGCATGTGCTTTGACATGCACTGTCATCCCTGGGACTTTGTATAGACAGGTGTGTGAGTTTCCAAATCATGTCCAATCAACTGAATTTTCCACACGTGGATCCAATGAAGCTGCTGA
>JAQQAE010013128.1:0-12878 GCA_029823295.1 Pseudamia nigra | reverse complement strand
AATAATAAAATTTAAAAAATAAAAAATAATTTAAGAAAAATAAAAATAAAAGTACAAAAAAGAAACACACATACGACAAACAAACAAACAGAAAGGGCATGTCATTGATTTTGGAGGCGAGGGTGAGGTCGAAAATAAAACTCGACAGGCTTTCACTGTAATTGATGATCGTCTTAATTATGGGTAAGTATGACTGCTCCTCGTTTTGTCGCTCACGTTAGAGTTTGATTCACAGCTCGTTTTCTTGCCGCGTCAAATGGCAGGTATGGCACCTGTCACAGCACCACCCACTGGTCTATTTCCCCCTCGTATAGGATGACATCCAGGGCAAGAGGCCTCTCTTTCCCTTTGGTAGCCCATCACAAAGTCAGAGGTTTCCATCATATGTTTCAGGTGATCGTTCTTAAACCATGTGACAAAAGTCTCCAACAGCTGTCGGTTCTCCTCCGAAAAAAAAAAAAAAAACATTTCCTTCAAAGTCTTCACTACAGGCACCGAGGCCGGACGGGGCATGGACGTAAACTGCAGCTTAACTGGTTGGTATCCAACTGTGAGGCAGCGATTCTAGTCCTCGCTGATACAGAGACATGGTGTAATGTACTAACAGGATTGAGTGTCAACCAAAGCAATCACAACATTTTCTACAAATAAAAACCGTTATAATTCCTCATTTCTCCAAATCTCTTAGACATGACAAGAGCAGAGCGGCAGACCTGCAGAGTCAAACACATTCATGTCAAACTCACCAAGCTAAAAACAAATTTATTGTCTCACTTAAGCCATCTGCATTCCATAAGACCCTCCTTGAATTGCCACCTTATTATGGTGGAGGGGTTTGTGTGCCTGGGTGATCCTAGGTGCTATGTTGCCCATGACAACATAGCTCTTTGCCTTGGTAGGGTCTCCCAACGCAAACTGGTCCTAGGTGACAGGTCAGACTAAGAGTGATTCAGAAGACCCTTATGACTGTGCCTTGCTGTGGGCCCCCCACCTGCAGGAAGGGTGTTAAGGGTCTGGTGCTGTGTGGTTTGGGTGGCAGCTGAAGGCAGGGGGCCTGGGTGGTCCAATCCCTGGTTTCCAAATCTAGCTCCAACTGCGAGGAGGCCCTGGGGCAGACCCAGGACATGCTGGAAGGACTATGTGTCTTGGCTGGCATTGGAACGCCTGGGGTTCCCACCAGGGGAGTTGGAGCTTCTCTGCTCAGGCTGCTGCCCCCATGACCTTGACCAGGATAAGCAGAAGATGATGGATGGATGGATGGAAACCTAAGCGTGACCTAAAACCTCCAGCGACTGCAATGTTGCAAACAATCCCACCCTTCAATTCCTCTGTTAAGACGAAAGATGAAAGTAAAGAAAAAAAGTCCAGCCCCACCATTTATTATTCCATCTGTTTTCCTAATTGATCTCATTTACATTGCACATGTAGGAGGAGCCTGGCGGACCTCAGGAAACCGTTGAATGAGCTTGGTTTTACAAGCTTCCACCTATTCAATATATGTTCATTTCCAGCCAGGATTGCGTTACATTCCCCCTCCAGCAGCGCCCTGAGTGACAAAGGAGGATTTGCAGTTTTCCTTTATGACAGTGTCATGATGAGTCAGGTGGGTGTGTTGTTGTTTCCGTTGCTACACTAATAAAAGTTCAAAGCATTTTACATTTGCCTACGTCCTGTACATGTTCAATCGCATCTCATCATTCAAAAGCATTATGAAACAAGTGAATAATGACTTACCTTTAGTGTGTGTGTGTGTGTGTGTGTGCGTGTACAGTAGGTGTGTGAACCCTTAAGTGTGTGTACATGTCCATGTACATGTTTGACGGCCTTTTTTTTCCAGAGTGCGACTAATCCTCAACAGTAGCAGTTTCCCGCTGACCCGGTAATCTAAACTTCTATCTTTTAAAGTCACCCGTGTGAACGTTCATGCACGTTCTCGTTTTGCGCGGATGTGTGCGTGTGCTTGTGTGCATGCTACTGCGACAGCGGAGACGGACGGGTCTCGCTGCAGGGCTTTCTGTCATGTTTAAGAAGGAAACACAGACAGCGTCAGAGACAGTGAGAAGCACTGGAGGGAAGTTTGCAGTGATAATTACACCGTCCTTCACCTCCTCCACTTAACCTGGATGAGATGTGGGTCGAAATGTCTCTGCAGGAAGTTTTTGGTGTGAGGTAATGGTGCTTGTAGGGGTTCGCCGGGAGTCCGGCCTTGGTCAAAATCAGCAGACGATTTGTGAAATGATGCAGACAGATCACACACCTGTTCAGATGTCAGCACGAGTACGTGTTGACCAAGGCCTGGATTCCTGAAGGTTCCTCGGGAAAAGAGTAGCTCCTCGTGAAGACCACACCCATAATTCCTGGAGGATTCTTAGAATTACGGTATGGGTGTGGTTTCTGAATTTTTAAGAACAGATCCTAGTAACGATAAACGAGCTCCTAAGGTGACGAACTGTTGGGGGGGTGAGGACTTTCAGAGGCTGAGGAGCTTCTGAAGCAGAGAAAATGGGATAAAAACTAATAGAATTAATGATTACAGTTACTAAAACCAAGACTAAGGCAAAGACTGAATCCAGCAGTGAAATTATTGGGTTTTTTTTTTTTTTGTGGAGTAAAATTTGAAAAACTGACAGAAACAAAAATAATTTTCATGTTTTTGAGCAAACGCAGTTTTGTTTCTGTTTTAACGGTTCACGCTGAAGAAAAAAAAATAATGAAAAGAATATCACCCAATATGGATCTTTAATTAACACAACAGCATCATGACTAAATATAAACTGACTAATAAAGATTTCAATAATCATAGATTCAATAGCAGTATCAAACATGTCATGTGTTGTCTCACATGTCTCTGATAAATTCTGCTGATAATCTCCATCCATCCATTTTCTACCCCTTAATCCTTGCAAGGGTTGGGGGCGGGGGGATGCTGGAGCCTATCCCAGCTGATTTAGGGTGAAGAGTCACCACAGACAGACAACCATTCACACCTATGGACAATTCAGAGTGACCAATTCACCGAACCCCTCATGCATGTTTTTGGTTGTGGGAGGAAGCTGGAGAACCTGGAGAGAACCCACGCCGACTCCACACAGGAAGGTCCCACTACCCGGCGTTGGGATCGCTCCCCATTTTTATTTCTTTTGGACATTTTGTGCAGGTGCAATCAAACAATCACATCTTTCCGAATCATATGACAAACTTAGCAACTGGGTGAACGCTGCCTCCTCATTAAGGCAAACGTTTTCATTTAGTCCTTGCTGGGAGTCACTGTAAGACCTCTCCTGAATGACTCTAAAGCTAAAACTCCATGCTAGGAGTTTTTAGTTTTAGACAGGAGCACTCTGAGAGGAGAAAAAGAATCGTTAGGAATACGGGCCCTGGTCGCTGTGTGCTTTTAGTCTTTGATTGACCTCAAAGCGACCCTTCACAAACTAATGGGTGACGTCACGGTCACTTTGTCCATGATATATACAGTCTATGATTACAAACCATTACTACCCTGGACAAACTGTAAGAACCCTTCCACTGTCCACCAGAAGTTCCGTCCCTAGTCAGTTCTGCATCAAATGACGTGAACCCAGGTCATACAAAACAGATGCCAACGGATCATGTCAACAGTTTGGGAGTAATGCTTCGACGTTAAAAATGCGAGTTTAGAATTTATGTCCTAAAACTTACTACACAGTTTGTCTACTGTCAAACCAGCTGCAGCAAAGAAGGGAGTGTGACGATCATCTCAAATTAAAAACTATTTAACAAAATATACACCTAACAAGTCAGGTGTTTGTGGATGAGCAGGAAAAGCAGGTTGTGGTACATGGCAAACACAATAACACTTTATCGCCACAGGACGGTAAGTAGACAAAAGTCCATTCACTACCAGTTTTTCTAGCCATTGATCGTGCAACATAAACTGTTGAACAGAGTAGCGTGTTTCCTCTGCTGCTGCGGTCGGCAAGGATTAATACACGGTTTATGATCAGGCTGTGATAGAACTGACAGAAATACAAAGCTATGATTTATCTTTAATGTAACTTTAACTAGAAGCTTAAGCCTTTTCGAAATATGAAACCAAATCAAAGTGCTTTTATGGCTTCACCTGATCTCAGATTGAGAAACTACAACCACCTGCCGTGAAAGTGGAGAAGAAGATAGTCCTCGTTATTCCTGAACCAGCGCCACGGCTGACCTTTAATAGTCATCTGGCAGACGGCCAACGCCGGCACTTTGTTTTCATGTTGTTTTGTTTGCCAGCACGAAAACACCTAGCATGTGAAACCACTACGCTGACTCGCAAAACATTTTCATACTGAGAAGTCATGCACATCATGTTAACAGGTAGCATTCTGCAGAGCATCTGTAAAAAAAAATTAATCTGATTAATCACAGGGTCACTGTGGATTAATTTCAATTAATCACAATTAATACCCATTTGTTGTTTTTCATTTTGTGGGAGTAAAAACACTCATGAAACTTGACTAAAATGACTTATTTTACATTAAAACTTATATTTTAATGTAAAATAAGTGGCGTATGTATTTTTTTCTAATTCAAACTTGTGTAACTAAAGTAAATTCCAGTTGTTTTGTAGAACTTAACAGAACCTCTGGAACGTTCTGATCCACATGTTTTTGATTCATTGTTTTCATCAGTAACTGACGTCATTTGTTTCAAAATGTGTAAAGACTTAAACTTTTACACTTAGATCGACTTTGAAGCAGTAAATACTAAAGAAGTCGTCAGTGACGTGGCTCAAATGTGACATAAGATTTCATCACTTTTCCTTGACATGCGAGTTACTGTGCGTTAATCGCGTTCAAAATTTTAATCTAATTAATCATGCAAATGGCTTCATCCAGACTGACGCCCTAGTGTAAACAACATGGAAACCTGATATGCAGTAACACGCTCCATGGCCCATTTCAGGTCCTGACCCTATGTTTGGGAAACCCTGACACCCCCCCACCCGACCCCCAACCATCTACCCTCCCGGGCTCAGATTGTGCAAACTATTAAAACCATCTTTCCAATATGAAGTCGCAGCCACATCCAAATCCTTCTGTAAACCGTATTTCATCTTTTTCTCTTCACGCTGGAAGTGGGTTTAACAGGTGAAGTCAATAGGAAACGGGGCGGGGGGGCTTTCAGGAGGTCTTTTCATTCCATGAGAACAGCATGTTGTTTCTGCGTCCTCTGTGTGGATACAACAAACAAGCATTGTGTGTGCGGGAGGAGAGTGTGTGAACAGCGCACTTTGTTTTGACTGGCGCCGTGAGAGAATGGCTGCCCTGCCAGCGAGGCAGCTCACCTGTGTTGATGGAAGAAGGTTAAGAGTGTCAGTCTTGCGTCTCGCTGATGCCCTGCCTTAACTGTTATTACTGCAGCTTTTCAAATACTCTTCTGTCACTTTGACACGCCAATTGTGCAGAGTGTGTGTGTGTGTGTGCACATGCTGGTGTGTACAATGCACATATCTGCGTCTGGAAAACCATCCTCTTTGGTGACTTTGTGACAAACGGGTGAAACGTTTGACATTTGGCGTCACTGCGTCAGCTTTTACTCGCTGAGCTGAACGTAAAAAGAGTTTGTGAAGTTATTACTGCTCCGAGTCGTCGCCGGACTCAGCTGGTACGAACGGGAGTCGACGGGATCCGTTTGATGTCGCTGTTTTTTTAGCAAAGACCTGCTCGTGGTGTATTTTGAGTTTTGTTAATAAAGCTAAACCAACTCGTCCAGATGGGGAGTGAGTAACGCTGCAGCTATTTATCCTGCTCAGTCTTTGATAAATCAGTCCGGAGCCGACCCAGTCCCTGCGTACGAGTGTGGAACCACCGATCAGAATCAGAACCACGCTCACAGCCCCGTTAGTCACGTCGCCCACACCAGCAAATTAACATCATGCAGTGTTTGTTTGTGTTTTACAAGCCCAACTCCAAAAAAAAAAGTCGGGATGTAAATCTCTCAAAATCTCTCAAACTCATATTTTATCCCAAGTAGAGCGTAAACAACATACATTTTATCATTTCATGGAAAATATTAAGTCATTTTGAATTTGAGGGCACCATTTGATGTTTAATATCATCAAAAGATTCAGAGAATCAGGTGGAAGTTTGAGGTCGGTGACCTTCAGGCCCTCAGGTGGAACTGCATTGAAAACAGACATGATTCTCTACCGGAAATCACTGCACGGGCTCCGTTAAATCTGCATCATGTAAATGTACGTGAAGACCAACCAGAAACACCACCATCTTCTCTGGACCAAAACTGTTCTGTGCTCAGACCATTTTTACATGTACTTACATTTTAGTTACATTTTAGTTACGTCCCATCTTTTCTTGTGCTTGTACTTAAACCAAGAAGTTCTCCATGTACATTCAACATATGAAACAACTGAAGAAATAAGAAAAAAAATAATAATTAGCAACAAACAAAGACAAAAATGCGACACACACAATATAAACCCAGGTCTATGAATAGTGCGGTTTATATTTACGAGTGTAACACTGGCATCATTACTTTAAGCATGTTAAACTGTCAGATCGTTATCTTAATGACACCGCGTGATAAAAAATGAATGGGAATAATTTTGCTAAGCACTTATTACTCTTCGAAACGTTCAAATCCAGGCAGAGAGCTGTAATCACGGCGTGGCTTCGTGGAGGAACTGATCTAAAAAACCATCGTCTAATTACAAACTAAAGAGCAGCTCAGTGTTGGTTCAGTTGCATTTAGGGAAACACTGTTAATAGATCATCTCAGGCACTTCTAAGGGTGGGCCATATTTACTATACTCACATAATACCCTATTATCAATTCCCTTTGTACTGGCGGATTGTGGGGGGCTCACGGGATTACAACGGGCCGTTTCCAGCGAGGTGTAAGCTCCGGCTTTTGTGCGAAGACAGCTAAGACAGTGGAGCTGTGTTCTGCCGCCGCCGCTACCGCTGCTGTTTTTCAAACGCGCATCCCAGGCCTCGGAGTGAATCGCGAAGAAGCCAAAATGACCTGTTACGGGCCCGGAGGAGTTAGAGGGATTGGACGAGGACACAGATGGGAAACTCTCTCTTCCGCACACCGGGTCACCGTCCTCGTTGTAAATTGGCGTTTCGCCGTTTCGTAGAAAATTCAAAGACCCAGGTTGGGTGCAGAGCAAAAAAAAAAAACCAGAACAGAAGTCTCAGCCTCGGTTTACAAACAGATATTGAATCACAAGCAGCGAGCAGAGAGGATTATGTGTGTGCTGCACCAAATCCGGCCCAAGCCCCACTTTAACCCCCCCTCCATCTCCTCGTCTGCCGTATCTGCTTCCATCTCACTCCCACGTGCTGACCAAGGTGGCTCCTAACGGACTAAATGAGGGCCACTTAGGTCCCAGCATTAGGGCTCGATCACAGAGTGACAGGGTCAGGCCTTGCAGTAAGCCCCCGTAAACCCCTGCTGTCGCACTGCCTCTCCATCACTTACTTGTTTGTTTTTTTCGGCCCTTCCACACTTTCATTCTTTGATTTTTTTTTTTCATATATTCTCCTTGACGCTCTTTGTTTCCGTCTATTTTTTTTTCTCTCTCCGGTCATGTCTTACTAAAGGCTCCTATGGGGTGCAGTGACTTCAGTCGCCACATCTGAATAATTCAGAGGGGGACTTTACCCTAAAATGCTGTCAAAACAATGGTATCACTCGCACCTTTAACCCCCCCATGGATTTACAACACAATCATTCTGTCACAACATTCATGAATTTATAAGAATCAGAAAAAACGAGTAGAAAGTTTTTAAAGAACAACTGCATGTGGACAAAGAAAGTCTGAACTACTCTCCTGTGCACAATCCTATAATATAAATGTAAATATTATGTACAGAGAAGTCAATTATGGTTCAAATTAAAACCAAAAATACGGAAGATATCAATAATAAACATTGTATATTATCTCATTGAAGACTGCAATTAAGCACCTTATGAGAACTTATTAACTTTTTACAAGTATTTTAACATAAATGATTGCCAATTATTACCTGCTCTTTCCTTACTATGACTGTCTGCTTTTGATGATGGATTTACAATTAACCCAAAAGTTTGACTTAACAAGAAGTCGTGATACTGTGAATCACCCACCCGGTTTAAAAACTGACTATGACCTTGACCTTTTTCCTTGAAGGTCACAGCATATTTGGAACCGGCACAGTCAACACCAGGGGTATATGACATTTTTAACCTCAGTACATGGTTGAAATGTTTGTCAGTCAAAGTGTAAAGAGTTCAAGGTCAAATCTTATTGTCAAGGTCAAAGTCAAGGTAAAGGTCATTTGTGCCGGTCCTTGTCCTGGAGTCTAAACTCTTCAAAATAGTCTTTTTGCAATTACCTAATTAGTTATTTAATTAATATGTAAATTAGGTGGTTGATTCCCTTGTAACCCTTCTCCTTGAATCATTATCTTATCGTGGTGGAGGGGTTTGTGTCCCTGAGTGATCCTAGGAACTCTGTTGTTGGGGGCAATGTGCCCCTGGTGCTGTGTGGTTTGGGTGGCAGCCGAAGGCCAGGGTCAGGGTGGTCCAATCCCGAGTTACCAAAAACTGGCTACAACTGGGAGGAGGCCCTGGGGCAGATCGAGGACACACTGGAGGAACACATCTCTCGGCTGGCCTGGGAACACCTGAAGGACCCTCCAGAGGTCCTTGGGGAGGTGGCTGGGGAGAGGGAAGTCTGGGCTTCTCTGCTTAGGCTGCAGCCCCCGTGACCCTGACCCGATTAAGCAGAAGAGAATGGATAGATTCCCTCATAACCCTTCCCCCTACCCTGACTACTCACATGCCAGGTTTTGGTTAGTTTGGGGACAGGCTCTTTGGAGATACAGAGCTGAAGGTTCAGACAGATGAACCTTGACCTTTTTCCTTGAAGGTCACAGCATTTTTGGAATCATCATAGCCAATCACCCTGTGGTATACGAGATTGTCAACCTTACTAGTTAGCTAGAAATGTAGGTAGGTGAAAAGGTCAAATGAAGTTCATTTGATGAGTGAGAGGTGCCTTGCAGTTGATTCTATTACATATTAAAATTTGGTGCCTGTAGCTTTGGTACTGTCGGTGAAAACAGTCTTTTTAATTTCCTAATTGATAAGCAAATTAGGTGGTGGTTTCCATAGTGATCCTTCCCCCTACCCTGACTACCCACGTGCCAAGTTTGGTAGCTTAGGTGGAGGGTTGAATGTTCGGATGGACACTCTACTGACCCCCTCAACGTTCTTTGGGTGGACAATAAAAAAGAACAGCCTGTGCCAAAGGATAATTTCACCTTTATCATTCCTATCTATTACCAAGTTTTGATTTGCTTTTTTTTCCCCTTTAGCAGAAATAAAACTTATCACACTCTGCCTTGAGTCCATGATATGAGACTCGTCAGAGGCACTCAGGTGCTAATGCGGCAGAATGAGGTGATTACATATAATATCTGTTGTAAAGAAATGTTTTTCTAGATCATAATTTCTGTTTTTATTAGACCGTCAATAACACCTGAGATGTGTTGACACTTCTCTTTAATCACACGCAATTTTCTCTTTAGCAGAGAAAAGCAACGTAAGCAAGATCGAGTCACAGGCTCGTGGTTCTCAAAGCATTTACAGAGACTTCAAAGAAAAGCAGAGCTAACGATACAGGTAGATCATCAGGTTTAATTATACCTGTGGTGCCGAATAACTGTCTGCCGGCAACAACCTACTGTAACTGACAGGATTTGCATAATCAAAGTGTAGCCTGGTGTAATGCCGGGAATGGTGCACAAGGTGGAGAGGAAGACCTAGATGATCACCCACGGCATAGTCAAAAACCAACAAAATCACCTGTACAGTGTTCACTGCTGGAACATGTTTCAAAAGTAAAATAAGTGTAGGAGAGTCAGAATTTCTTCTACCCAGGCCTTTTAGGAAACTGTAAAATAATGCGATGGCTGAAAAGATCCCGGTCAGCGTTTCCCAGAACTCAAGACCCAGAAAAAGAACATGGCAACATACTGTAGCAAAGAAAGATGGTAAGATTCATGTCATATACAGAAGTACTCACAAAATGAACCAAAATCAACGAAATGCCCAAGAAAATCAACTAAATATGTCAAAAATTAACCCAAAATGAACACGTTCATCATAAAAATGTACAACCCCAATTCCAAAACAGTTGGGACACTGTAAAATGTAAATAAAAACAGAATGCTATGATTTGCAAATCTCATAATCCATCTTCTACTGCTTTTCCGTGGGGTCGGGTCACGGGGGGCAGCAGCTTGAGGAGGGAAGTCCAGACTTCTCTCTTTCTGGCGACTTCCGAGAAGTTCCCAGGCCAGCTGAGCGGCATAGTCCCTCCAGTGTGTCCTGGGTCTTCCCCGGGGTCTCCACCCAGTGGGACGTGACCTGAACACCTCACCAGGGAGGCATCCAGGAGGCATCTGAACTAGATGCCCAAGCCATCTCATCTGGCTCCTCTTGATGTGGAGGAGCAGCAGCTCTACTCTACGCAGATGACTGAGCTCTAAGGGAGAGCCCACCACCCTGCGGAGGAAACTCATTTCGGCTGCTTGTATGCTGAATCTTGTCCTTTCGGTCATGAACCCGAAGCTCATGACCGTAGGTGAGGGTAGGAACGTAGATCGACCGGTAAATCGAGAGCTTCACCTTTGGCTCAGCCACATCACTGCAGACGTTGCACCGGCCCACTTGTCTATCTCTATTTCATTCCCAATAAAACATAAACAACATATCAGATGTTGAAAATGAGCCAACGGGAGGAGCATTTGGCGACTATTTAGAAATCACTCAGAGCACAGACCTCCACCAGTTTATCTTCACAGTGAAAACCTACCATTATCATTTGAAGCCACTACGTTATGGCACCAATAGTAAAATTCTTACATACATTGGATTCTTTGACCATGAAAACCTACCATTTCCATTTGGAATCACATACACATCATTACTAGTTCAATAGTTACTCAAGAAAAAGTGAAAATAATCATCCTGGATCACTATATCTGGAATATTGTCCATATCTGAATCAAACTGTGTGGTTTGATAGAATCTATTACGGTGTTATCCTGTGATTTTTGGTTAAATTTTCTGGGAGGTATTTGTGACGTTACAAGGACATATACAGTATGTTGGATTTGGTTTAATCTCACAATGGTGAAGAATCCTTTAAAAACCTTCTGGATCCAGACAATGACCCACATCACTACCACAATCTAATCCATTGGTCTGTGTGTCATTTCTGACCTTTCCTCAAAATTTCATCCACGTTCATTCATAACTTTTTGAGCTTTGTTGTGAACAATCAAACGAACAGATAAATAAACTTGGCAGAGGTCACTCACTTAATTGGAAAAAAGAAACAAATAATTTACAGAGTGAATGAAAATGAGCAAAAACGTCAACAAAATGAATACAAATCGAACATAATCATAGAGAAAATAAAAACTAATGAAAACCCGATTTAAGGTGTCACTTCAGTCCGTACGACGAAGAAAACAAGGCCCTTATTCTCGACTCAGGTGACGTCAGCCCTCACGCTGGTCAAACCTTCCGAGACGACCGGACTTTCCCCTCGTTTTATTTTTCTTATTTCTTGAGCTCATAACGGCCCCTCACACAGCTCGGCACGAATCCAGGTGAGCGGAGACAAATTTGCCAGATTCAAGCAAACCACTGGTGTCGGCCTGGAAAAACACACGGCTGCTTATTAGATTTCATAACAAATTAACTCTCAAATTCACTTCAGACTCGTATTTCAAGTCACACTGATTCCATATGACGCTGGTCATTCATCTTGTCACTATGAAGGTCTGAGTTTGAGTTTGTTTATTTGACGTTACAAATTGCAGCTTCCACATAATTTACTGCACTAATAATATTTTAGTGACTTTAAAATGTATGATCATATACATCATGTTCCGCTCGTCCTGGTCAGGGTCGCGAGGGCAGCAGCCGAAGTAGAGAAGCCAACATGTCCCTCTCCCCAGCCCCCTCCTCCAACTCTCCTGGGGGGACCCCCAGGTGTTGCAATGCCAGCCAAGAGACATAATTCCTCCAGCGTGTCCTGGATCTGCCCCAGGGCTTCCCCACAATTACAGCCAGTTTTGACAACCAGGGATTGGACCACTCAGGCCCCCACCTTTGGCTGCCACCCAAACCACACACCACCAGACCATTATGACCCTTCCTGCAGGTGGTGGGCCCACAGGAAGATACAGTCATAAGGGTCTTCTGAATCACTCTTAATCTGAACTGTCACCTAGGACCAATGTGCTTTGGGGGACCCTACCAGGGGCAAAATGCTCCAGACAACATAGCTCCTGGGATCACTCCGGTACGCAAACCCCTCCACCACAATAAGGTGGCGTTTCAAGGAAGGAATGATCATATACAGTTGAGTTAAAACAAAGAAAAGCTGTCAAAAACGCATGTGTATGAGGTTCTCCTGTTCGCTGTGCACTGATGTGTCTGTACTGTATGTCCGGACACATGTCCTCCTACCCAGGGCCCTGGTTCTGCTGGAGGTTTTTCTCTTCCATTAAAGGAAGTTTTCCTTCTCCTCTCGCCCGAGGCTTGCTCCGTATAGTCTTGAGGTTTCAGCCTTTGATCCTGATTGGCTCTATACCAATAAAATTGAGTTGAATTGAATTACCCCTCCTTGAATCGTCACCTTATCATGGCGGAGGGGTTTGCGTACCTGAGTGATCCTAGGAGCTATGTTGCTGGAGGTGATTCGCCCCTGCTAGGGTCTTCCAAGGTAAATTGGCCCTAGGTGACAGGTCAGACAAGGAGCGATTCAGAAGACCCTTATGACTATGTCTTCCTGTGGGCCCCCCACCTGCAGGAAGGGTCGTAAGGGTCCGGTG
>JAQQAE010013127.1:0-12878 GCA_029823295.1 Pseudamia nigra | reverse complement strand
AAGCAGGGCGACACAAAGGGGGGGCCCTTTTTTCTCGGTTGAGCACCTGCCCCTCTAAACCTCTGTGCACGCCACTGAGCATAAACCCTGTTATCATGGTTCCATCACATCCCCAGTAGACAGTATCTCAAAAGCACATAAGTTCCTGTGCGTCCACCAACTCCTACGTGTCCAGCAGCCGCTGTCCTCAGAGGATCTTGGGTTCCCCTCAACCTGTCTCCTGTGTGTCCATTTCATTGAGGTCCAGCTGGTCAATTCCATGTTGTTTTGAGTTATTTAGGGGAGAGACTCCAGCAGAGAATGAGCACAAAAAACATGCAGACAGACATAGCAAGCAGGGAAATGGGGACAGGAGCATAGAAGGAGGATAGAAATGCTTCCGCTCTCTCTGGAAACCGGAAGGGAAGGAACAACTCTCAACAGATGGTGCCAGTTCCCAGGCGTGCATCGTGCTGTCAATCTGCAGCTGTGTGCGAGGTTCTTCAATCATGACTCATCTCAACTCAACTTGATGAGTTGAGTTGAGATGAGTCGCCTTTCTCTGTGTGCGACCGGCTTAAGGGAGAGCCCAGCCACCCTGCGGAGGAAACTCATTTCGACTGCTTGTATCCTGGATCTTGTCCTTTCAGTTATAACCCAAAGCTCATGACCCAAGGGGCAACGACCAGGGCTGTTCAGTGAGGCCAATGCGGAAGTAACTATAAGTTGTAATACCACCGCTTGGCCACTGGGGAACCGATCGTCTGGATCCAAGAAGTTTTCCCATTGGACTTCTATGTGAAAATACTAAGCAAATAAATTTTTTTCATGGGTCATCATGGTCTCCAATGTTTTATTTGAACCCCCTAATAAGTAATGTGATGGTCCATCTTTAACTTTTTACTCCGTTATTAAGATATTACATCAAATAATCCAACAAATCACTGTTGTGCTGGGGTTTTATTGACATGTCACTATAGTAGCAGCTCGCTAGTAAACTCGGACCAATTCGGACCTTCGTATCTTCTATTTATTCAATAAGGGCATAGTTATGCATGAGATACACTGTTATATGACTTTGTTTGATACTGTGTGGTGAAGTGGTGAAGCAGATAATTTGTTTCATTTTTTGTTCGTTTTTAAAATTATTTTATGCATCTTTGTAAAGTTTTTGTTAATATTCCTCATTATTTTGCTCAGGTTTGTCTTAGTATTGTAACATTTATTATTTTTTTTCAGGCTCCTGCCCCGCCAGAGAGGTGACATTCCATGTCCCAAGAGCCAGCTTCTGCAACCAAGAATCGGTCTGCCATGACCCCCATCTTCGGCTGCCACCCACATCACACTGCACCTGACCCCCAGCGCCTCTCCCACAGGTGGTGAGCCCATGAGAGAGTGGACCAATGTTGCCTCTTCGGGCTGTTCCCGGCCGAGTCCCATGGGCATAGGCTCGCCCACCGGGCGCTCGCCGTCAAGCCCCACCCCCAGGCCTGGCTCCAGGAGGGAGCCCAGGTAACCCTTTTGAGGCCAGGGTACACTGAATCCAGTGTTTTTACTCATCACAGGGGTGTTTGTGAGCCATGCTTTGTCTGGACTCTCACCTGGGACCTGTTTACCTTTTGTGACCCTACCAGGGGCATATAGCCCCCAACAATATAGCTCCTAGGATCACTTGGACATGCAAACCTCTACGCCACAATAAGGGGACAGCTCAGGAGGGGTTAATTGAATTAGTAATATCAAAAATCAAAAATTAGTAATATAATCAAGAAATTGAAAAAAAAAACTAAATAAGCAACAAAATAAAAACTGAACTAAAAAAGAAAACATGCAACAAAATGAGTGCAAGAGAACAAATTAACAGTGGTAAAAAAAAAAATCAGGATTACGAAAATTAACAAAATAACCAATAAAATCAAACACAATCAAACAAATAAGCAACAAAATGATCAAAAAAAGATTAAAAAAAACACTAAGAAACTGCCTGTTTGACCCCAGTATATTTTGCTTATAAATTACTCACTATACATGCTTAGCTTGTTATAAGATTGCTTTTTTTACTTTAACTCAAATAATTGTTTTTGCACTTACTCAAGTAAGTGCAAAGAACTTTATTGGTGTGGCTGGAAAGAGAGATTTGAGGAAAATTATGTGAAGGCTGCAGTATTCTTGTAGTGGTAGAAGAAACACAAAGGACATATTTTTCTCCACTGAGGACATCTGATAATTTGGGTTCGTAGGAACTGTCAGGGAATATTGGAAAACCTTTAAGGTGTTTGGGGATCAGGAGACAATGACCTCAAAATCATAGCTACAGTATGTTTCTACTGGAATAACATGGTATTAAATGAAAAATTAAACTTAGATTGCTCTGGATCAGTTCACTTGGCCTCACCAGCTCTGCAAATAAATCATGTTGAGAACTTTGCTGCATTGACATTTTGTAAGTCACATCAGGTTAAAGTGCAAATGAAGGAAAATAGTGTTTAATATAGTAGCTCTGTTGTGACTAAAGAGCAGATATTAATCATAAGTGATTGCTTCAGGTTATTCTCCTTCCAAAAATGTAATACAAAAAGTACAAATAACACACCTTGTTAATTTCAAAGTGAATTCTATTTTATGTTTGAGTCCAGCCATGATTTACTGCTTTGGAAGTCTGTTATACGCTGTGGATATAGTGGGTTTAAAAGGAAGGGTTACTGAACTGGAGAGAAACAACAGCTCCCTGTAAGTGATGATACCATCTGCATATGTCTGCAAACAACTGATACCTTCTGCTCAGTTGGATTCAACACAGACATACGAATGAACAGTGGGACTGAGTAATTGTAAACAGGACTGAACAGAAATGAGGCTTTACTGTTTCTCTCTAGGATTTGTCCTGCTTACAGGTATGTAATCGTTTATGTCATGTAGGTTTGTATAGTGTTACAAGGGATGTCATCACAAATGGGAAATGGAAATGTTTTCTTTTCCACTAATAACTGCCAATTTGCACCTGAGGCAAAAAAGTGCATGCATGTAAATGTATTTTTTCCGAGGACCTGTCCGTCACTTAGACTGACAACAGCTCTTTACACATGATACTAGGCTGTCTTATTCACATGCAGCAGTGCAGAGAAAATCTTCTTTTCATGAATAAGAATGTAAATAGAATTTGATTTTTCCTCCATCTCGACTCTATTATTTTGAACTGATAATAACTGGCATGATGAGACCTGGAGTAAGTTACACAATATTGAAATCATAGCTATAAGTGAAAAACTAACTTTGACTTAAGCAATCATTCAAACACCAAGGGATACCACCACGACTCTCAGGGTTTGACAAATTAAACTCTGTGTTTATTTTGCACCTGCCGCACGAAGACTCAAATTATTTTAGGCACCCTGTGGACATTATAAACAGCTTTCAGCTCGTGTTCAACAAACATCAAATACAGTTTGTACTATATTCAAAATCCCTGCATTGCAAACACACAAATGTCAACATCAGCTTATTTTACTGTATTTACAGATGGATTAGTACTACATTACATAATAAGAAGTGCAAACACTTACTCTGTACTCATGAGATTGGTTGTAGCTTGGTCAAATGTATCTTCTCATGTTGCATTTCTTTTAGATATTGTTGAAAACATGGTGCAGTTGTTTAAGGAACCTAGGTGCTTTGAGGTCATGTAAGGAGTGTGTCAGTATTACTGTTGGGGTATCCACCTTAATCGTTACATGACACATAGTCTGATAGTCTGCAGCACATCCATTTGGTGTTGCTGTGGTACTATCTGCACCAAATGACAGGTTAAAGACTACACTTAATCACGTCTGTGTCAGCATGTATCTACCTCTACCACTGGATCATCACATACAGAAGTCCATCAGCTGTCTCCTGCACATTACAGTCAGTAACTCTGTATCAGGTTAACCGTATGATTATTTCCTTTTGGAGACAATGTAAGAAACTTGGCCTGATGTCAAATCCTTGATGAGATGTTAAACATAGTTTACCGAAAAAGTTAATAATACAATGAGCTGACAGTGTTGTGAATCAGCACAAGGCTGCTTGTCAAATTAAAGCATGATGTTTTAAGTTTTAGGGCTGCTCAGAAAGCATATTATTTCCATAATTTGTTATGCAGTGAAAAGTGCGTTTTGAACAATACTGGTAATAGTTGTTCCTGATGTATCTGCTAAAAATATGCCATTATTACCACTACGCCTAACTTATCACCTCTCCAAATGGCTTCACTCACTGGAGGCGATGAATACAAATTAAAATGGGGCAACAGCTCTTTTCAGTCAAAATTGTTTTTCAAAACAGAGCATTTCTACAAAATGTCTGAACCTTGAGCAGACAGAAAAATGAAATTACAATATAAAATAATTTTACAAATATATTGGATTTTTTTATTAATGTATTGCAGCTCATTCTTGCAGAAAAATAACAGCAGCACTTTAATTTACTGACACTCGTGAATGTTAAGTTACACTGTATTAATTACTTTAAGCATTTGTTTATAATTAATTGCTAAAATATACATGTTCAATACTAATTAAACTCAATTTAGCTCTATTCTACATGGAGTGCTATTATGGAAGAAATGAGGATGACATGGTGTTTTTTTCTTGTAGAACAAGCTATTATTGAAGGTTTTCAAGGTTTCTACAAGGAAGAAGCAAACAAAACAACTGCCACCACACAGCAGCTTTCAAAGGAGAGCACTGTTCCTCATGATGCAAACACAAAACCTATGTTGAATACATTTCGACATACGGCAGTGGCAGAGCCGTCCACGTTTCTAGGGACAGTCCTGATTGACACTAGACCAGTGTCACCTTATGGGACAAGACAAATCACTGACACGTCAGCTGTAACTGCGTCACAGCGCAGCGGGGACTACGTTTCTGGAAATGACCAAAAGTCTCTCACATCAATGAGAGACAATCCATCACAAATGCGGAATCAATCTGAAATACCATTGAGGTTTAATTATAAGGAAATTGTGCTCTCTTCTCCACGTGCTGCTTTTGAATCAGTGATGAAAGACAGCTCTGAGCCTGACATCCATTTGTCTGCAGATGCTGTGAAAGCCTCTCTTCAGTTTGACACTCAGCTTGATAACAGGAAACGGGGAAACACCGACTCTATAACTCTCACATCTGCTGATGGAGAGACAGGAGTTCCAGTCCTATCGCCATCTCATCCTCATGTAATTGATAACCTGGCTGTGCTGCTTAGTGACAACAATGACAAACGACCTCCAAGTGGGAATGAAAAGTGGATTTCAAAGTTAGTAAGACGTGAGAATCTGCAGCCCATCTTTGACAGTGATACAGGAGATGCTTCAGCGAGGGGAAGCCTAGTGACAAACTTGTGTTTGACCTGCCTCAGTAATCGAGCAGAGATGTCCACTGAGAAATCTGTGGCTCTGCCCACAGTGACACGGAATGGCTCCTCAGACTCTCTTCGCACAGAGGCTCTTATTTTAGATTTCAGTCGATTTGCAACCTCATTACAGAGTTCACAACAAGTTGAAGGAAAAGAAGCAATAGAAATGGCTAACCAAAACACCATGAGGGAAAAGCTGGCTTACAATTTGACCTTACTTTCTTCACACTCCAAAACAGCTCAGACTCATACTCAGACTGCTTTGAATAATTCCCAAATGAAGCCTTTTTTCTCAGACACAGAATCAGCTGATACACTTGCTGAGGTGTCATCTGTAATGCAAGAAGACACACAGACGCCATCACAGCATATCTATCCTAGTGAATCTTTGGCTACTGAGAGCCTTGTCTCAACAACCACTTTTTTTTATTCCTCATTTTCTACTATAAGAAAAGCAGTGAAACATGGAGAGCAAGACATGACGGAGATTATCAGAGTACTGACGCCAAAACTCATAAATCTTGATAAGGGAAACAAAAATGCCTCCCAAAGTTTTTTGCTAAACTTAAAAAACATAACCACGACCAGTAAGTTTGATTTGTTCACCCCGACCAGAGCTCCCTCCCAGAGTCAAAAAATTGCTCTTCCAGAAGATAGTGATCACAGCGCTCCATCATTTCTGACTGCACGGATGAGGCTGGATGAAACTCGTAGCTCAATAGCACCCTTCCATATGAGAACGCAGACCACTTCAGCAGCAGAAAATCCTGAGTCGCAATCTCTGACTGGCACAGCAGAGACTTTGATCTATGTACCAAGTGGTCAAACACCTGCAAAACCAAACTCCCAGACAGAAAGACCCATACTGATTTTGAAAGCACCAGAGATTTCTGCCATAAAGCTTGCATCAGTAACAACATTGCAAGAGCAGACAGATATGGCAGAGTCTTGTAGATTTAGCACAGTAAACAGCATCAGTAAACAGGCTTTTGTTGATTCTTCAGGGCCAGGGAGTAAGTCGGTCATAAAAGAACATTTTCTGGCACTCACAACAAGAAATGCTGATGAGCATGTGAAGTTGATTCTGACAAAATCAAGACAGGACTTTGATGGTGATGCGCCGGTGTTGATGCTCACAACGCGAAAAAGAAAGCCATTTTTTGAGCAGCCGACAATCAGCAGACTTTTAGGAAGTCAATCAAACGTGACTAAGGAGAGCACTTTTGATACTGGCAATGATAACCGCATGGCACCTGCACATCAGTCTTTTGTAAGGCGTGATGAATATTTCAGAGACTCCCTTCTGTTCCACACTTCGATGGTGGAAGATAAAAATGAGCAGGCGTTGACTGTAGTCGCACAAGATGAGGACAAAGAGTTTACCAAGAGAGAGGGTGCACGGGGTGAAGGGATTAAAGAAAGTAAAGAAAAACAAATATTGAGGGAAGATGGAGATGAAACATTCAAGACCAGCAGTGAGGAGTTATTCCGATCAGATAAGACAGAAATACTAATTAATACTGGAAAGGAAGCGAAAGGAAATACAGATGATGATAAAATCGAAGCAAACAAAACCAAGACAGAACAAAGTGAAATCACAAGAGATGAGGACACAGCCATGAGATACGCGGGGATTAAAGATGAAGATGAAACCGAAATAAATGGTGTACATAAAATTAATTCAGAGAGTTTGCGTGAGGATAAAATTAAGGATAATGATGGTAAACTTGAAAAGGAGCCTGTGACAAAGGAAGGGGCAGAGGACAGAGGAAAAGAAACAATGAATAAGAAAGGCATTAAAAATAAAAGGGGACCTGGGAGAGAGGACATGACAAATACTCCCCTTGGACCTACTACTAATTCCAGAGAACTAAACACAGACAAAGGGCACACTGTTACAAAACTGTCCTCCTGCCAGAGCTTGATTAAAAAGTTTGGAGCGACTGAGCACAAGGGCATTCATCTGGGGGAAAATATTGCACAAATTGTAGAAATGGAAAATAAGCCATTTTCCTACCAAGTGACAAAACATCACAGGCCACTCTCCTCTGTTCTGAGGTCTCAAAGCCCAAAACTATCAAAAATGACAACTCGAAAGGAGCCAAGCACCTTTAATCCTCATCTGTCTACCCCAAAGGCTTTGCTTATAGACCATATAGTTATATCTTCACTCCCTGAAAAAAATTTAAATAGAGTGACACTTTCTCCTGGTGACATAACAAAAATAGTCCCTTTTCACAAGCCTTTTACTTTTTACACAGTGCAAACAGTTCCCCCACAGCCCAGCTTAGATCAATCATCATACCCCCTAGTGAAGAGTATTAGTAGTGTAGTGCCACTCACTTCACCGCAACTGGTAAACACAGTCAGTTCATCCACTCTCCAGCCCCGGTTTACTGTAAATACTTCTACTCTCAGTGGATCAATTATTTATACCATCTCAGATCTCGGGGATAAATCATACACTTCTGTTTCAGAGGCAAATGCTGCTTCTGTTCACGCTGATAGAGAAAGACCTGAGCCTATCATACCACCATATACATTTGAATCCAATGTCAAGGTCTCTTTAACCTCCCATATTTCTGAAAAAGTAAATATATCAACTCCCCTGAATCCTGTTCCACACCCGGAGAGATATAATGAGTCATCCATGAGGCCACCCACAGCTGCTGCCTTGTCATCCGAGGCCCCAGTTTCCAGCGGGCAACTGCAGCCTCACCAAGGGCAGTCTACCCCAGAGATAAGTCACCCCCTCTCCTCCTTTTTTGACATGACTTCAGGGCAGCCGAGCTCATTTAAACTGTCAGAGAAGATGGCCCATTCGGATGCTTTGCATGCTCCCGTTGATGATAACGAGCGGCGATCTGCACAGACCGTAATGGCATCAATGAGCCCTAAAGCAAAAAACAATCAATTTCCTCTCAGCAGCATGTCACCACAGCTAAATCTCATACTGTTTGGAGGTGACAGTTTACCTGGCACTGATAGTCTGGCAGGGCTAACAAGATCAGAAAAAAACATATTGAGGGTGAACACCTTTGCTGCATATGCAAACAGTCAAAGTAGCCACGCTGAGTCTCACTTAGAGATTTTTGACAAGGCAAATCAAACTGAGGAGGATGACGGTAAGCAAACCAAACTGACCACTGCTGTGGCACGTTCAAATACAAAGGAGAAAATGGATAAAAACGCACATAAAAAGCCTAGTTCTCATTTAATAGCACAGATGCTTGGCAGGAATAACCCCCACATAAATAACACCGGCGCATCTTTGTCACTAATCCACACTGAAAAACAAACAGTAAAAATCTCTGATGAAAGTAACCATACTCTTCTGTCCAGTGAAGATAATAGGAGTAAAGCACACAGCACAGTGACAACAGATCTTCTAAATAATCACCATCTGTCCCAGTCTGACAATTTTAGTGGCATAAACTCTAAGCATATTATGTTGACGATTCAGACCAACCACAACACTGAGCAGACAGCAAATGAGCATTTTGTGGCTGTAACGAATGGTTTTGTAATACCTGTGTTGGACAAAAACAGTCAATCTGGCATTAGTGTATTTGTGGAGTCAGACAGTCTGCCCAGAAAACCCAAAATGCAGGCTAATGATGTGACTAACAATGCTATTTCTGATTTAGAGTCTCATGCTGTGAAAACAACTGAAAAGCAATATGACCCGTCCACACCACAAAACACCATGGGCAATGACATTCCCCAAGTTGTACATGGTGAGTTTTCAAATGACCTTAATGTGCAAAATATGTCCTTTCGGCAAAATTCTGATCAGATGGTTAAGGTTAAGTTAGGATTTCACACAAACACCACTGAAAGTAATAATTACCCGTCCCTAGCATCAACAGGCCTCACTGTGGCCCCAAAGTCTCATGAATCAATGCTGTCTACTATTGAGAATGTGCAAGCTGGTATTGAAAAATCATCTCAGTCTGCACGTACTGAGAATATTTTACAATCCAGTAGCCATATTGAGCCTTTGTCACTGAAAGAGCCTTCCTCCGTTCCCACTGCTAGCAAACACACCCCTGCTGCGAAAAGGAAAAACACAAGAGAAATGGGCTCTCGGAATGAAAAGCAGTCTGAGCATGGAATTTCTGAACAGACTATTGAACAAAGGCAGCATGCTGGGCCTGGTATGATAACGCATCCTATCAATAAGCCTGACCGTGGCAATCAAGCAGCTATATTAAACGATAGCAAGAGAGCTGCAAGGCCACATGACACACCTACATCATTGAGAGATATCAACATAGCTTTGGCAACACACACTGCTTTTATGTCTCTGCATTCTTCACCTGACTTGACTTCGGCTGTACATCATATTACCACAACAGAACAACATAATGAGCCTGTGCTACCTGCAAAAACCTTGACAAATCCAGTGGTACTTGTAACCGTGACCGATCCTGTACCACCTACCGAGATGACTAATAAAGTCAAGTGTTACCCAATGGGCTGTGCTATGTCAGAAGAGAATATCGAAACAATAATTGGAGCAAGTGAGATTGATCATCCTGCTCCAGAGGAAACGTTTAAAACAAAAACAGGTAATGAAAGCGATCACTTTAAAGCAGCACACACGGTTTACACAGAATACAAGAAGAAGAACTGTACCGACTGTGCTTCAGCTGGAAAGACTACACCACAGGCCACGATCCTTAACAAAAAAGTGTTTTCACCCAGCACTGATCTTGGCCATGGCACTGCAGATGAGACGACAAAAGAGAACGAGAAAAGTTTGACTAAAGCACAGAGCATACTTATTGAAAGTGATCATTTGGAGAGAAGTGGGGCAACTACGGAGTCTCAGTTTCAACAGAAAACAAGACAAAGACAGCCTTACATAGAGGACTCCACAATACAGCAGCCTATTGGAACAGAGGTTGCTTTATCTGAACTTGAAATGACTTCAGCACAGATCGCTGAAAAAAATACAAAGAAATATCTTAACACTGGAGAAACTGAAGCTGGGAGAACAGAGGCATATCCCACCAGGTCAGCACGTGCTGTGGCAAAAGAAGGCACACAAATTCAACAGTCTGGGAGGAGACTGATGCTGCTGGAGCGACAGCCTGATTTACAGCTGCAAAGACTGAAAGGAAGGAGGAAAGCCTCACCTCTTCAATATCTCTCTGGGTAATTTTATCTTATAACCCTTATACGTTGGTGCACATAATAAATTAAAACACTAAAGACAAAGCCTATTGATATTATGTGATATATTACTGGCACATAATCCATCACAGTGACAGTATCAAGGGATCAAACCAATACATTATTAGCAATATTGTGAATCTCACATAGATTTCTTTTTGGCAGTTCGATTTTTGCTTTCCTTTGTGCCTTGAAAAAGACACAGTGTGGAATATGAGCAAATAAGGGGCTCTTTCAAAGGGGTCAATCAAGACCCACTTCCAAAATTAATCAATATAGAACTAGAATGGCACTGAGCAGGGCACAGACCTCTGCCAACACACATCCCACAGATCTGGATTCACACCAAACCCAATACGTGTGACTGAGTATATATTAAAAATATGGATGTGCATGACTAATTGACTAATTGATTAGTTGGTACAGCACATGTAGTCGACTCTCTCCAGAACATGTGAACAGGCTTGTTTTTCTTTATAAGAACTAATGGACCGAGGTGCAGATACGTTTGTTCAAGAGAAACCAACTCTCACTGTTGTCTCAGGTATCACTCTGATTGATTTTGTGAAAACATGTTTGTAACAATGCACCTTATTAAAACTCTAAGGGGAAGTTATTACGCTCTTATAGGACATGAGGGGATCTGACCACAGTTAAAGGCGTCTGTCGCATAGTACAATTAAATGATTTATCCTCCTAAGGAACAAAAGACTCTATTTTTACAACATCAAAATACTGTACACCATAAATACTGTATCAAGATTAACAAAATCAACTTAGATAGCTTGAAAAACCCACTTGCATTGATTGGATAACCAGGCCCCCTACCACCAAAACACTGCCGGCTCCACCCGGGACCAACAAATACTACATGTCACATCCTCGTATATCATCTCAGGTGCGCGTGAGATGGAAAACTAATAATAATACTGACAATGATACCAATATTCATAACAATAATGGAGAAGTCCACATATAACTCTGTGCCCAAACCTTAGGAATTCAATACATAAAAGGCAACACTTAAACAATCTTTTTTGCACTGTAAAAATATACACTACATATATTTCAGACCTTTGTTTTAATTTGCAGTAAAATATAACTCACATGGGTTTAAAACTTCATTTTAAAAGTTGTTTAAAGTATGTCAGGTCTGACATATTCAAAGAGAATGTTGTTAGTGGTCCATCTAGTCCTTATTGGTTGGGTTGTTATGTGTTATTTTGGTTCAGGTGGGGGCATGTATTTATGATGACATCACAACTAATTGCCTTCAAATGGCCTGATTAGCATTTTAGTCACTTAAAATGCTCATACCTAATTAAAAATATCATAGATACACCAAAACTGTTCATGCACTCCCCATTATCCCAACCATCATGGTGAAAAAATAGATTTGAGTTAGAAGAACACATAAATAAACTCAGAACCTTCTTGTTGTGAGGTGCAAGTGCTAAGCATTACATCACCATGCTGCTCACTTAAAATTAATACATTATTTGCTAACAAGTCCCCAAAAATGTCAGTAAACACCCCATATTGCAATCCTAAAGAAGGTGATAAAACAATTCCTTGAGCTGCCCTTTGGATCTGAGCCTAAGGCTAATGGGTTCTTCCTCCTAAGCTCTATCTTGCCACCAAATTTCATGAAAAGTGGATCTGTAGTTTTTCCATAATCCTCCAAACAGACAAACAAATAACCCAACAAACCAACAGATGCTGGTGGGAACATAACCTCTGTGATAGAGGTAATCATCTTAAAGTAGTAACATCACTTTTGGCCACCAGATGCTGGCTCCAAGGCTCCTCAGAACCTTTTTACTGTGAAGCGCACAGTATGCGGTAATCACTGCACCACCAGGCTGCACCATTCAAGATCCATAAATTATTTGCTAAGAAGTTACCAAAAATGTTGAAAAACTGCGTATTTCGCACAGTTTAAGAAAGTGACAAAAAATTCCTGCATCTGCCTTTGGCTTTGTGGCAAAAGTTAATGTACCATTCTGTCAAATTTCATGAAAAGTGAATCTTTGTGTAACCCCGTCAACAGACAAACCCTCAAACCAACAAACCTGGCTGAAAACATAACCTTCTTGGCCTAGGTTAATATATTTAAGTAGCAATACGACTGGTGGCCACTAGATGTTGACTCCAAGACTCAGAACCTTCTGCTGTGAGGGGAACCACTGCAACACCACCCCACCCACTCAAGATCCATACATTATTTGCTTAGACGATACCAAGTCAATGTACCTGTCATGACGGCGTTTGGACTCCTGTCTGTTTCCCTTGTTTGTCCTCACTTCCTGTTTTATTTTGTTAAGTCTCCT
>JAQQAE010013126.1:0-12879 GCA_029823295.1 Pseudamia nigra | reverse complement strand
AAAGAAAAGAGTAGCGATAGAACAACAAACAACACAAACACTGGCGACATCCACAGACACCGGACCGGTCCAGAACCGGCAAACATACAGCCGGGACATCAGGAGACAGAGCAACATAAAGACCTAAAGACCTAGAGACCTAAAGACCTAAAGACCTAGAGACCTAAAGACCTAGAGACCTAGAGACCTAAAGACCTAAAGACCTAGGGCAGAGGGAGGAAGCACAAAACTCCGGGGAAGATGCCAGTCAGTATCACAGTATATTCATTTGCTGATCACTTGCAAGACAATGAGGTGACTGGAGACCTTTTTTACTTTTTTATTCTCGAAGAACAAGGTGAAATTTATCGAAATCATGGCCATTTTGGTGTTGATGAGGTATATTATCTGAAACAGAAATGAGGTCTCCTGAGCCGTTTCACACAAAACTGATATATTTCTATTGTTGCAACAAACTGCAACTTTCTTATAAACGTACAACTCCTTGGGTGTTTCCATACTTGTGGCTGGTTCCGCTTTGTTCAGATCCAGGGGATAAAATGCTCCATTTGCTTGTTGTTTGCGTCCACAGGGCATCCGTCGGTATTGGTCCAAAGTTGTACAGAAATGTCTTGCACAAACAAAAACTCTTTTCTCATTGGTCAGAAATCTTCTGTGGAAGGAGGAAGAGTTTAATTTGTTATTCTCGCCCCGGGACAAACAACAACAACAACAACAACAACCGTGGATCATCAGTTGAATGTGCCTAGTTTGTTTCTCTTGCGTTTCTCAGGTTAATGTATTAGTGTTCACTAAATGAATAAAATATCCTTTTGTACATTGTACACTGGAATCTAGAAAATAACATCCTAATGCACCCGATGAGTACGTGCTACCGCAGGGAACTGGGGGATCTGCGGAGTGCGCATCACCCCGGACACATGACGCCAACTCGTCCTCCGTCCTATGCCGTCTGGGTGAGACCAGCCCTTCGTCGTCATCTCAGCCCGTTAGTTTTGTCCCACATCCGGGTGCGATTACTGTGGTCACATTTGCACAAACAAACGCCAACTGCCCCAAATGATATAGGTATGAATACATTCTTATAAACAGCCATTAAGTTCCATAACTCAGAAAACAGTTGGTGGGACTGAAGAGCGAAGTGTTGTTTCTTCTTAATGCAAACCGGAATAACAAAACTTATTGGTACTAATTAGCATACATGAATATGAATGAATGGAAAATTTGCCCAGGTCGACCAACCAACCATTTTGTATGAAAGAGCGCCGTGTCTTCTTACATACACGTCCTTATATAGTGTCTTCTGACTATTCACGTCACCTGAGCCAAAACAGCTGCTCCCGCAACAATCTTCACTTCATTTTTTGAAGATCGTGATCAGAAAAATCATGCCACATCTGCTCACATCGCAGTCACCTTTCAGCAGCAAGAGACGACATTCTGATGACGTCACACGTGGTGGTCTTTATAACTATGTGTTTTAACAGAGTCTTGACTCCTGACCTCATATGTGTAAACGAGGATTCACTCAACCAGGATCGAAAACGCTGAGTGTCATGCCGTTGTATTCGCATGCACAAAGATGAAAACGATGAACCGTGTGACGTCACTGCTGATGAGAAACTGTTTTTTTGTCCTGTTAAATCCTACGTACACATAAAATAAGCCCCTGCAACGGTATTCACTGTCTCACGTCCTCTTTAAATCCTCACAGCAGCTGTATTTTAAGTGGAAAATCGGTTAACCTTGAAAGCAGCATTTTTTTTTTTTGGTTATTATTTTCAGTGACTTTTCCCGAAAAGCCTCTTCTCGCTGCCCTCAGCACACTCATTCTCAAGTGTAAAATGCAAATATTATCAGGCTGCAGTAAAGCTTCTTTCAGGACGAGTTTGATGCTTGAATTGAAGAGCTGGCTGAAAAGAAGAGAGAATGAATTTGCTTTCTTTATTACCGTGCAGTCGCACTCCAAACAAGGCTTTTCAGAAGGTTGTTTGATATACATGAGTAAACACACATTTCCCATGCTAATTTTCTGCACCGCAGTCCATCTCTCGCCCTCGCAGTGCGGGAATGGTAAACTGTTGACCCAGTGACTCCAGATGCCAGACAGGGCCCGTCCTTGATTGGACCCCACGGTGCTTCAGGCAGCTTAATTGGCCGAGACTATCCTATCACCGAGGGGAGAAAACGAGATGGGAACATTGCAATCGGAGTAAAACTGAGAGCTGGAACGTGCACGGCTCATTATGCGATGACTGACACGTCTGCGCAGAGGGGAGCGAAGAACTGTCAGACGCCCGAGCAAAACAAGTTTAATGCACATCTGAGGACGGATGCGTCCTCATGTGTTGTTGTTGTTTTAAAGCTCACGCCAACAGCAGCAGATAGAGCCCTGCATAAATTCATGCACTTTGTGTTTGTAGCTGCCGTCTGGTTTATAAACTCCGCAGGCATTCAGAAGTGCGCACAGAATTGAGTTTCACCAAAAAGATAATTAGCTGCAATTTACATCTAAGTTCATTCTGCTCTTTATTCATGTGACGTGTCAGCAAAAATGCATTCATGCATTTTTATGAATGAGTTTTGTGTTGCAGCGCTGGGTAAAAGTCTCACACTTTGGAAAGTCAGACTCATTTTCTTAGATTTTGAACAGTTCTTGTAATGTTCAAAGTGCAGTGATTTAAATGTAATTAAATTGCTCATAAAAGCCTGAAGCACTCGATTTTACAGATGATCAAACAGCGCAGCAGTGTTTTATTTTCTGATGGGTCTAGTACCTCCAGATCTTGACACGTACAGTAGTTATAGCACATACACTTTCACGCAAAACTGCGACGCATCCCTACCTTCAGCTTCAGTATTTCACCTGGGAAACTACAGATTAAAACAATCCTTCACTCAACATGCAACACAAATCAACAGAGAACAGAAAATAAACTTTTTCACTTTACTGGCAGTTTTTGAAACTTTTACTCTACTTCGCCCTGGGATTTTACTTTTCATCTCCAGCCTGAGTGAAGCTGTGCAGAGCTTTGTTCGTACATCCTCAGACTCGGCTCTGTTTCCAAATCCCTGCACCCAAACTAACCAAACTTAGCACCTGGGTAGCCTGGGTAGGGGGAAGGGTTACTATGGCAACTCCCACCATATTTGCATATTAATTAGGTAATTGCAAAAAACACTTAGTTGACTTGGGGCCTGTGTCCACAGAGAGCGTTTCTAGCATCCCAGCGCTATGAGCGCTACTCATACCCAGTGCTACGCCCAGCGTTTTTTGTTGCTATGGTTATGTGCAAGATATTCATTCTTTGGCCGACAGTGACTTCAGAAAGTTCCCCATTTTGAGATATACCGGTAACTATATTTAGCTCGCATAATAGCAGTTTAAGATTTCTTCAAGTAAAAATATGGTGGATGAAAAGTCAAATCTGTGGTCGGTTTATCAAGATGAAGCCTATTTGGAGATTTGATCTGATGATTTCTGACATGCACGGCGTCGGCGTCTGCCAGTATCTGAATTTAACGACATCCCGACGCACTATGCTCTTCTACGTTCACTCTTTACACTGATGCTGATGTCGTCACAGAGTAATGAGTCCTTTTCACACAGTAACATTTCCAAACTGTAACGGATGTCGTGGATGTTCACTTTCTTCATAAAATCAACGCCTTCAGTGTTAGATCATAAACTGAGTTGTCAGTCAAGTTTCAGTGCAGACAAGTTTCCTGTTTATGTCCTATGTCCCGCCCCCGTCTCCCCACAGGCCCTTTTAGTGCCCAAACTACTATAACCATAGAATCCACGGCATTTTTCACTCATTAAATGACCGTGACCTTGAAAATCAGTAGGGTTGGAAGTTATTGTACTTTGACGTATATATTTCAAGGTTGCACATATGCCTGTCCATATATCTGCATCCAAACTAAATAAGGCTACCACATTACCTAAAAAAAATCTACCCATCAAATGAGTTTTAAAAAACAACTTAAAAATATTATGTATAAAGCAGCTTTTATATTTTAAACCTGTTTTTATTTTATTTCTACTCTAATTTACTCACTCATGGTCAGGAAGACCTTGAGAAGTTTAATAAAATGAGATAAAATAGTGTAAAATATAGAAAGCAGGTTTTGTTTTTGCGACTTCGTCTCCTTCATGACATACCGTATTTTCCGGATTAGAAGTTGCGTTTTCTTGTGTAGTCTGGCGAGCTGCGAGCTCTCCCTTTGGCGCGCCATGCGCCTGAAGCCCGTTCCTTGAACAAATGCAACCTGTTCGACTAATACACGTTTTTTTGTTCTTCATTATGCATTTTTTCGCTCGTGTGACTTAACACCTGGAAAATACGGTACATCCCTTCTTGTTGGGCATGACATGCTGTTTTATGGCACCATGTTCTGTTTTCATGCGGTGGACCTCAGGAAGTCGAGTTACTAACAACTAATCGTCCATTTTAACCAAATAAGGAAAACGCATTAAGGAAATAGTTCAGTTCCTTCCGCTGGATGATTCTGCACTGATTCATACGTTTCATTGGCAACTAGTTGTTTAGCCTTAAACTAATACAATGAGGAACTTGTCATTTCTGATGGATGTATTGTCTCTTTGTTCTTCTGCGGTGACACAGACATATTCAGAGATGACGCTCAAATAATTACATTAGCGTTTCAGAGAGCATGAGACATCATCTTCATACATGGACTGGGCTCCAGAGTCCAATCCATGACCCCACTGAGAATGACTGGGCTGTGCTGGAAGAGGACTTTAGGGACTGGGGGATAGAATTAATATGCCAGAGCGGAATAAGTATTCTGGTATTGAATAAGCATATCAAAGCGATTCCATGCCGTCTGTGTGCTGTGGTCAAAGCTAAAGCTGTTCCAGCACTAGAGCAAGTGACTTGTTTTTGTTGAGGAGGTGTGTGCGCTTTTCCAGGTAACCTACATTTGCTTTTGAGGTGGCAGAAACACGACACCGGGTACAGTGTGGTCCTCGGTCAAGCTGTTCTTGTTTCACACACTCCAGCCTGTCATTTATTCAGGAATAAATGCCTCATTGTGAACCAAGAATGTCTGATTCTCTCGCTGTTTAAAAGATTACACACTCATACATAGACTTCTACTCCACCTGATCTTTTTCCGTCTCCAGGGAATCGGTGAAATATCTTTAGGTTTTAAACAGATGACAGAAACTCATTAAAGATATATCCCTTTGGGTTTTTCATTAACGAAACTGTTCATCCAGAAAAGAGTCACATTAATCCAGAAGACAAATAATCTGCGCAGGGATCCAGGAAAATGTTGTCCACGTTTCCCCAACAATCCAGAATGACAAGAATCTGCACATTGATCCCGACTAAAAAAACATTAATTCTGAAAAAAAAGAATCTAGACTCGAAGGCAACTATTTTCCACATAAATCGCACATGAATCCAATATAAAATACAGTAAACATATATTTAAAGAACTAAAATAATTTTCACGTCTGTCTAGATACCTTCATTCAGAATTGAAAAAGAAAACACTCAATAAACATAATTCATAGATTGATTCTGAATAAATGGCATAATAATCTAGTGTAAAAAATCTCCACATTTACCTAGAAACAAAAGAAACTGTAGTTTTATCTATGAAAAATATTTTCCTAGACAGAAAGAAAATAATTTGCACATCAATCCAGAATAAAGTAGAATTTGTCCATTTATTAAGAATAAAATAAAAATATATAATTAAAAACTATGCATTGATTCACTATATAAAATATGTACATTCATGAGCAATAAGTCATTTGAAAATTTAGTAGAATTTAAAAATGAGAAATAAAAAAACTCTCCGCAATAATTTATAGTGAAGATACACTGTGTGTTTACGTAGCAAAATAATCTGAACAATGATAAAATCTCTTCATGTTTAGAAGATTAAGGTACATGAATCTCACGTTTTCAGCTTCAGGAAACAACCTCATCGTCTGCATATGATTTGTTCCAGGTTCACACAGACCTTCAGTGGTAACATCTTCAATGGATGGTTTTTAATCCCAGTTTTCAATCTATGGAGTCCATGTCTTTCCAGTGAGAGTGTGTGTGAAGGTGTGAATGTGTGTCCATCTTCATGTAGATCCTCTGAAACGGATTCTGAACTGAGAGATGAATGTGTCCATGTGGTGGTGAATCAGCTGAGTATTTATCAAACCAGAACCATATCTGTTCACGGCCTCCATCTTGTCCTTCATCCTCTGTCTGTTCTTCTCTTCTTCTGCCCTCCGAGCTCAGATCCTAGAGTCCTCCTCCTCTTGGAGAAACTGGTGGACCTTCTCAATCTGTGTCCCTGTGACCACAATATGTTCTGCTGTTCGACCAAACTCCACTTTCACTTCCATCAAAGTCTTTAACTTGTCCTTCAAGGATTCCCAGAGTTCCTCTCTTAAATCCTGAGCAGCTTCATTGATGGGGTTGAATTTGTGCTGGTGGTATTTTTTTGAGTCTCGACAGACGACACAGACCGGTTCCTGGTGGTCCAGACACAAGAGTGAGTTTCTCCGAGTGCAGACTGCAGGCAGACTCTGGAGCAGTCTCACCTCTCTGTTCTAGAAACGACTCACAGATTCTTTAGGACCAGGTCTTGAGCTGGTCGCTCTTTTGGACATTCCTTTGTTGGTTTCTGTTTCCACCAGTTCAGACAAGGACAAATCCTCCTCTGATCTGGAAGCCATTTCATCTATGAATGAAGCTGGAAACACAAAGTCCAATCAATCAGAGCATGTCACAACATTCAAGAATCAATTTTATCTTTACTGCCACACTCATGGACCCATGTTCCACATCATGTGTTCAACATCGTGTCAAAGTATAAAAACCCTACATTAAATACTGTACAGGCCCAGTAATAAATCACAAAACTAGTGTGAAGATGTTGAGATCCAGTCCATTTGTGCCTTGGTTTCATTCACTCAATGCTATTATGCTGTTGTAAGGTTCAAACAGGTGGAAGAAGCAGCATCTGATGTTTCTCCATTTTGGTCTGTTTGTCCATCTGAGTTTCACTTGAATATAATAAACATGGGCATATACCTGCGTTATGAGGTGACGAGTAGAACTTTGTCACTGAAGCTGAGTGAGTTTGATTCAAAGTTCAACAGTCCATAAACTGACGGCAGCTTCTAATGATCCTTGACGTCGGCTTTTGAGTTTTAGGAGCCTGAAGTGACAATATTTGGACAAAAGGCATGGAGCTCGGGATCCTGGCTGCAGTTTATCTCCCTCGTCTCTCTTTAGATGTCAGTAAAAACAAATGCATTAAGAAACAAAAGGATTGACGTCTATTGCTCTGAAAAGGGTTACACTCCAGGGAACCACAGTGAGAGATATTATCCATAAATGGAGAAATCTTGGCACAGTGGTGAAGCTTCCCAGACCCATTGAGGAGGTCACAAAAGACCCCAGAAAAAATTCTAAAGAATATAAAGAGAGTTACAAAGCTATTTGTAGGGCTATGGGACGACAGCAAACCATAGCAAGAGACATTATCCACAAATGGAGAAAAATAAAACCCTGCATTATGGCTGAAATCAGACAGTTCAGCAAAGAGCAGGTCTACTTCTGACCTTGTGGAAAGATGCTTTGGTGTCTTTAGGAAGCCGAGAGTTCATTACAGTTTCGTTGCTTTTATGAACAGATTCCAGTCTGATGAAAACTTGGTTGTGTAGCCCCCTGCGTGGGGCTAGGTTTGCTTGAAAGTCACTGGGCTCGGATAGAGGAAATGGGTTGGATCCTCACCATGCCACTGATGGACAGTCTTTGGTAATGGAAGCAAACAACACTTTGCTTGGGTGATGTACAGGTAGCTGATGCCGATCCTATAAGAGTGACTCAGAAGATGCCTGGGGGAGGGGTTGGTTAGGGGTACTCCAACAGAGCAACAACTGCTTACTTTTGGGATGCAAATAAAAACTTTCAAGTTGTTTTTGTGGCTTGCGCCAACATGGTGGCTCTGAGAGGTTGTCTGAGCTTCTACACAGGTCTGCATGGAGGGTTTGTCCATTTTTTATGCAGTCGATGTATACATCCAATCAGCTAAAGATTAAGATTGATTTTTGTTCCCCATCTCCTCCAGAAACATTGTATCCAAAAATGAAAAGTGGGTCTAGTTCCAACCTCAGACAGCCTTTTCTATCAGTGCGAATCCTCACTACAGCCCCACATACAAAAAACAAAAACCCACACACATAGAGTGAGACATAAAAACAGAAACCAGCTCTTAATTGTGATGTCGCTGCAGTGGTGTTTTTCTCTCCTTGTGGGTCAAAGTTCACTGGTTTTGGATCTTCATGTGGCTCTGCGCCCGTGCCCTCCTGCTGGCTTTCTGCAGGGCCTGACAGGTCCTGTGGGTTTAATCGATTTTTCCTCCTGTCACAGAAAATGAAAAAGGAGAGGGCAGCTCTGGATGTTTGGTGTGATTTCAGCCAAGCCGGTGCCACCTCTACGCGACGCCGTCCTCTCTCGTCTCCGTCACAAATCCGCCCTTTGTCAAGTCATTATTGAGACTATATATTATAATCCAAGGTTTATGCACAGCAGAGGTCATCCTGAGTTTAATTCATTCCGACCGGTCAATGAAGCAGTTCCTAGTTTCTGTTCAGCTGTGAAATCAGATGGGCCTTGTCTCATCACTTTGATGTCTGTTCAATAACCTAAAAGGAAAATAATGTTGGCTGTTTTCTTGATTGATGCTTCAGTATTGATTTTCTTGTGTGTGCTTTTGTGAAGCAACACATCGTTTCACTGATGTATTTGTAAATAACATGTGGGCTTTCGTGACAAATGGGTTTTTCCGCAGCGCTTTGCAGCCTCCGCTCACTCACTTTAATTTGCCAGAACAAAGAAATGTAGATGTGGGGTCCCTGGATCTTCTCTTTGGAGAAATGGGTTTTTAATGCAAAAAGTGAGTGGGGATTAAAGCTGTGTGATTTAGTAAAAAAAAGGCATATTGCAATTACTGTTGTCAATACTGTGATTTGCTGTTTGAATTTGAGTCAGGTTGCTTGGCGTGAAGGAAGGTACAGAGTGTTACTAAACCCTTTCAACAGTTCTTGTTTTTTTTCTGCACTTAGATCAAAAATGAACAAAAATAGTGAAAAAAAATGAATGCAAAAAACTGTAAAATTATCAACATCAGTTACAAAAAATGCCAAAATTACCATAAAACGAACAATTATAAATGAGAAATCAACAAAATTGTTTACAAACATGGACAGAGACCTCAACAAAATGAACAGAATTATTAACAATCTGAACAACAGTTCTCAAAAGACTTACTAAATTATCAATAAAATGAACAAACTTGCCAAAGAATGAACAAACTGATTAAACATACACAATTATATAGTCTTTTATTATTTTTCCGGATCTTAAAATTGCAGCATTTTATTGAAAATACAATTGCCCAGACTGATTGATAATTTTGACTCTTATTGCAATAGGATTAATTGTGCGGTTGTAGTGGTTATTTTATTTTAGTCCAATAATAGTGTCCCTACAACTGAGCATTTCCACCAACTCTGAGTCTGTACATTTATGTTTGTGTTAGAGAAAGTAGACAACTAAACATTTCATCATTTGACTATGACAAAGAAAAATACATTTGACCTGAATTTGAATTTTTTTTTTTTTTGTATCTTAATACAAAAGGAAATGCAATAACCAAAACATCCTCAGACCATTTTACTGGGAAAAATGCAAAGGTATTGACATCCTGCTTTCCAAGTTCCAGTCACACCTTAATTTTTAAATTTTATTTGCAGCTCTTCCTGTTCCAGTTGCTGAGAGGCCTGTCCTACATCCACCAGAGGTACATCCTCCACCGTGACCTGAAACCACAGAACCTGCTCATCAGCGACACCGGAGAGCTCAAACTCGCTGACTTCGGTGAGTCGGCTCGACACTGACACTGTGTATTCGTTCCATGTGATTCACACTCACAGACGCAAGTAAACAAGCATGTGCTCACTCTCTTTTAATCCATACCATACTGCTAATACCAGGCCGGTTTCGCTGAGATTTAAATCAGTATGAGAATGGGGAAGTTGGCCGGACGAACTGATAACCCACCGGGAGTTACCGCAGACTTTGCAGTTTCCTTCAGCCTTGCAGTGTTTTTCACCTTATGGCCTCCGCGGGGGGGAGAAGCATGTCAGCAGCAAAGCAGCGGCTTCAGTCCTCCATCAGTGTCTAGACAGGATGTGAAAATGCTGCTCTGTTGCCACCTGCATTTTGGCAGCTCTCAGCCCAATATACAATCAGGGTCGGTGGAAAAATGCAGGCTTTAAGCAGGAAGAAAAAGGCCTTAGGCTTGCAATTACCTGCAGAAAGTGTGAGGAAACAAGAGTCATTATGTGGCTGCTGTAGAACGCTGTAGTTAGCATCTTACAGCAACCGGAGTGTCGGTGAGTTGCGAGAGTCAAAAACAGTGTGGATGGGAGAGTGATTTTTAGACATTAATTTATGAAACTATGAGAAAGTGGACTCTAAATGATGCTCTGTGAATTGTGGGGGAGCAATTAGGCAAAAATTTTCAAGACATATCAACTTTACACATCAGTTTCTGTGGTTTTTGTAGTTAAAAAGCACCTTAATGGCTCTTTCACATCCACAGTGAATCGTTTTGGCAGTGCACAAATTGAATCTGCCAATAAAAGTCTGAAATTAGTAGATGGCTTATAATTGTTCTTCACCATACCTCGGAAAAACCTCTAAATAGTGAAGAAGCAAAGTTTGGACAATCCAAATTTGTGTCACTGCCAAAACTTTTGGCCATGACTGAAACACTCTCAGACACGTTCAGTCCTGAGCTTTGATCAAAATACGGTAGGTGGTGAAATTTCCTCCTTCCGTTTGTGTTGGTTTTTGGACGGTTCGGATGTTTGGTCCAATTACAGCAAGTTATGGCAGGCGAAGGAGAGAAAGAACTGGAAGACAGAAATAGAAGCTACACATGGCAACAAAGTTTGTTGTAGAAATATGGCTTGAAGAAGGAACAGAAAGCCACTTGAAAAATGCATGAAAATTCAGAGACTTTTAATTTACTCTGTGAGGGAGAATATGAGGTGATGGGAGAGTAACGACTGCGAGAGTCGGAGATTTCAGCAGCTTTAGAAGTTTATTTCCAGCGACCCTGTACAACATGTGTCCAATAAACCTTGTTGTTTGGCGACTGTGCGATGATACAGTAAATCCTATTAAACCTCATGGTACGATGCAAGTTAATTACAGTGCACGTGATCTGTCCCTGCTGCTTTAGCTCTGAACCATAATGCTAAGCTAAAACCTCACAAATGAAGGCAAAGCGGGAGAATTTGAACATGGTTGTGACTCACATGAGTCCGAGATGCCAAAGCTTGTTAGAATTTTCAACCACATAAACTTAAGTGTGATGCTGAATTTCTATTGGTTGTTAAGTACGTGACATCACGCTCCAAGATGATCAAACTAAAAACACTGAAAGTTCCTTCACTGTGCAATGGCGGGCTACCGTGTTCATGTACGACCAAATATAATGCTACATCTTGTCATCTGTACCACAACGTAATATCTTCCTATGCAGCTTTCTCCTGGTTGTCCATTTCAGCCAACTAAATATATGTATAGATGAACCTGACTGTTACCAGTAAGGCCTGGCTAGCTTAGCTACGAGCTCCCAAGACAGCCCCCCCGTAACTAATCCTTCTCCAGACCCTACGTGTCGGTACAGAACTTGAGTTATGTTCTATAATAGCCCCGGGTGATGTGTTTGTCTCTATCCTGTCAGAGGATGAAGGTGTGTTTTTGCCAAACTCACCCCCACACATCTGCTTCTGGAATCACACCCATGGAGTCCGTGTACCTTCTTCTGATGAACCGGCCAACCCACTCTTAGGTTGTTTGGTTGTAGATCAGAGTTTGTTAAGGTGAATATATACAATAGTGTTAGTGTGCTACTTAAAAGTTCGATGCTCAGGCTGCAGGTCAGCTCTGCTTCCTCTCTGAGCTGTTCGGTCAAAACTCTCGGCCCCAACTGTCTTGAATCTCCGACACTCACTTAGACAAGTCTCTCGATTCTCCACCTATTCGGTCGGCGTCTATTCTCTTTTGTCACAGCTGCTTTAACAGCTTGTGTCCACACAGCTGTCGTCCATTCACGCTGATGACAGAGCGTTTTCAAACCACGCCCACATCCTCCCAACATGTGTCAATCAGTGACTCCTTCAGCTGAAAACCACACCTACAGAAACTCGATCGTCACGCCGACACTGTCGTATGCCATTTTTCTAGGTTTAGCCACTTTCAGTAACACAAACTAGAATCATGTCTGGAAAATCTCAGCCGTGATTGGCCACATATCTGACTCCCCACACCTGCGATTGGTCAAATCTAGTGAAGGTTTTCTAAAGCCCCACAACAGAAACAGCAGAAGCAAGTCGAATACCGAATCCTTCTCTCACAAATTGAATTACAATATGCAGAACGGTTGGGTTAGTAACATCAAAACACACCAATCCCTGCAGCTGTAATTTCTCCCGAAGACAAAGTCTGGCAGCAGAGAAAGATTGATATACAGTACAGGCCAAAAGTTTGGGCACACCTTCTCATTCAGTGCGTTTCCTTTATTTTCATGACTATTTACATTGTAGATTCTAACTGTTGGCATCAAAACTATGAATGAACACATATGGAATTATGTACGTACTTAAGAAAAAGTGCAAAATAACTGAAAACTCGTCTTATACAGTGGCTAATGGATTTAATCCGTTCCGGCGTCACGTTCTTTCGGCGAATCGTTCATTAGCCGGAGCGAGTTTTTCCATAGGAATACATGTAAAACCAATTAATCCGTTCTGGACCCACG
>JAQQAE010013125.1:0-12879 GCA_029823295.1 Pseudamia nigra | reverse complement strand
CGGGGGACGGGAGGGGGAGGGGGGCGGTGACTTACACGGAGATGCGGGTGAGCTGAGTCCACCGTCAGTGGGCGTGTTGATGGTTTTAGAGTCGGGCATGGGGAGGGGCACAGGGCGCGCCACTGGGGGTGGCGGGGGCAGCAGGAAGGAGCCCGGCATTTTGCTCTGGCCACCTCCATTAGGCTGCAGATGGACCATACAAACAGGGTGAGCAGGACACACCCCAAGATCATACAGTGCACAGGGAGTCACTCAGACAAACACATGCAAGAGCAACACACACCCATATTTTGACAGATGCCAACAGAGTGCATACCAGTAGGCCTGATGAACTAAAACACCCACACGGGGTCAAAAGAGATCAACAAGCTCACGGGATTTTAAATGGAAACAAAGAAATTCTAATTTATATTAGGGCAAAACAGAAATGAAACATAAATACGCAGTGATGAACATTATCACACACAAGGGGCAAAGAAAAATGAGTTGACCACAGGGGGGAGGTATTAGGAGAGTTACAGTATGTAATCAATTTAATAATGTCAATTGTGTCTGAGAGTGGGGTGTGTGCATGTGCAATTTCAAGAACCCTACTGTGTTTTTGTTTTGTGAAGTAATTGGAACAAAGCAACAAAAACTGGATATGAGAGTGTTCAATAAGTGGTTTCAAAGTTGTTCAGAAGGCCAAGTTTACAGTAGAGGTTTACAGTACTACCAGCAACAGACATCCAGAATGTGGGACTGAAAATCACCTGAGAGTCAGTAAAAGTATCTGCAAACTCTTCACAGCTTCCACTGACTAGCATCCACAACTCTGTTAGACAAATGGTGTGTTTAGGTAATAACTGAAGGGCTTCTTGAATGCGTAAAGGGAAAAGATGAGAAGGTGATCTAAAACTAAAGACAACTGAATGTTAGAGGTTATTATTATTCAAGATTAAGGATGAAATGAAGTGGCTGAATTACTCCTGAGTACAGGTAGACGTGCTAGCTACAGTAAGAGGGCTCACTGAAGCCATTGATCTCTTAATTGTGAACATAGCACTGGATTTGGTTTGTGTAGCTAATTATTTCCCCAGAAAAATATTCTCTGCCCCACACATCGTGACCTAAAAGCCTAAAAAATGATCAGATTACGTCTGTTCTTTTCTCTGTCAGTCAACAAATTTTGTTATTGTTCTGCCACCTTCCTCTTTACAGGAGCTGATTTTCCTTATATATGTTGCCCCGACCCCCGACCCTCACGAGGATTAAGGGGTAGAAAATGGATGGATGGATGTTGCCCCGATGTATAGGCGCAAATGTTGTGTTACATAACATTTAATAGTACCTACCTGTGCACTGGGCTGTCCTGTGCTGTCGGTGCACACGAACTGCACAAACTCCTTAAGCGGGTCCTGGTGGTGATGATAGCGTATGGTGGGGTGGGTAAAGTACGGGCTGGACTGCTGAATGATAGAGGAGGAGGGGAAGTGCAGAGCTGAGGCTGAGGCACGGGGACTCCCTGAGGAGATTGATGAAGAGATAGGACATGGGAATGAGAGGAGAGGATGAAGAAGAAGAAAGTGTGAGAATAACCCAAAGTGGGAAAAACACAATAAAAGTAATTCTGCTCTATTTGTTCTAGTAGTAACATTTTTCACACTTGGATATTCAATGCACAAACAAGTACACAGATGAAAATGCATAGCACATGTTCAGACTATATTTTAGCTAAGTGCCACCATAATTGGTTTTATGGACCAGGTTGCTACTTAGGTCTATTGCTAACATCAGAGAAAATAGCTGTGACATACTCCTGTGGTTCACTTACTGAGGCCTTTTCTGCTTACAAATGACAGGAATTATCCCTGGCTATTGAGCAACATCTGGTCCCATTCATTTTATTTATCAGCCTACAAGATTTCCCTGTACCTCTACTAAGCCTGGCATCACACACACTTTCACACAGCCCCATCCCCATTACAGAGTGTTACAGTATTACAGCCTTCTGCTCCCTCTCCATTTTCCTCTCACACACATATACAAACCACTGGGGTATGACAAAGCCACACACACTGGGTTTTTCCACTTTTGTTTTATTGCTTGTCGGTGATGTGTAATCAATCAGCAGCATATCCTTGCTGTGTGGTTCTGCCCAGTAGTTTGAAGCTTGAGAGAGAATCCCCCCTCCACTCCCAACCGACCACAAAACGCCTCCTGGAGACATTAGTCAGCCAGGCAGCCAACCACACACACACACACACACACACACACACACACACACACACGAGGCTCTACTGTCTGTCTCGTCTGCTTAGATTCTATGGCTTTGGCAATTTGGCACACCAAACTAAAAAGGCAAGCTGCTAGGTGAGGGGAGCCTGGCGAACAAGCATCTGTGATTATGTCTGTCACCTTCTATCTCCTGTGTATACTGTACCCACAAAGTGTGTTAAGTGTGTTTCAACTTTTGTGCTTCTCAGTATTGTGCTCCTGTCTTTTGTGTCTGGGTGAGTCTATATTTTCATGGTGACCATGTGAATTTTACATGACTGTGTCCCTGAAGCAAGGTTTCTGTGCAACTGTATGAATGTGCTGCCTTACTGTGTCTTTGTACATATATTGGTGTGTGTTTAATTGCTGCCACAATGATGGACTCTTCAGATGAGTATAATCAGACAACAGTCATTCTGGCAGCTCTCCATGCCGGTTTGCAGCCAACAACAGAACATTAAACATGCAGTCCATATACCCAGGCACCCGAACTCACAAGACGGCCACAGCTCCAGTCCGTCTGAGACGAGCTGTGGTTGCTAACTGCCTCTTTCCCCCTGTGCCTACCCCCATCTTTCTTTTTATCCCTCTTTCCTTCACTCCCTCCCATCATCCTCATCTCTTTATAGAACCAAGGCCTCCAAGGGACATTCCATTTGGATGGCAGCCATTTTAGCACAGAGAGTCCTCCACAAGAGTGTAAATTTACACATGCATGCATTTGTGTGTCTGTGTGTACGTGCACAAATGCACCCATACACTATATCTGAACACTGTCTCATTATAGCCTCTCTATTACATGAAAACCTCTTAGCCAACAATGCACTGTTTACTAAGAGTGAGAAGTTAGTTGGCGAACAAAGAAACCTCAGCCTGTTCCTCACACCTATACCACGTGTGTACAAAGCAGTGGGGAAAATTTCAGAAATGAGTAAAAACGCAAAACTCAGTCTGGTGTTTTGAATTCTCAGGAGGGTATATGACTGCTCTGTGTAGATAAACGACATGGCTCAATAGGGCGAATATCCAGCCTGGACTATATTTTCTAAATATACTGTGGGGAGCTTTGCAAGTAAAATTCAATACGTTTCAACACACAGGGCAAAGAGTCTGAATGACCTTTACATTGGAAGGTCTGGTTTGGCTGTGGACCAAATCATCCCTTTGAGAGACAAATGGAATTAGAGGCAGAGAGAGAAAGAGGCGGACAGTTTATTGCTTTGAAAAGTGAGACCTGACTACAGAGACTTGGCAAACTTGAGATGTAGGAGACTTTGGGAGCGCTCTGCCTGCAGATGGAGAAACCATCCTTTAGGACCAACAGGCTCTGAAGAGGACAGCTTGTCTTCGGTGGCTTTATTGAAGAAAGACCTTGGAAACACTAGGGATTACTTTAAGGATTTCACCGCACATCACCCACAGTAAACATCAATCCCACTGCCTGCATTTGTCACCTCTCCCTATTTTTATCTCTGCTGGGGAGATATGCCTGTTTACATGCCTCTAAGGAGGATTACATTTTAAAAAATTTGCACTGATTTTCACAATATGAGGAGCAAGGGTAAAGCATGGACTAAGAACAAACCACTTAAATTTTGGAGATGTTAGACAGGTGTTTTACCAAAGAAAGTTGATGACAAAATTGCTTTTGAGAAATGGTATTACTCTGTGCTCTCTGGGTGACCTCTGGATTGAAGTTGAAAACAGATTGGAAGAACAAAAGGCAAACACATTTAACACTAAAAATGGGATATGTCTGAAAGGTCTTTGGCCAATTCTGGATTTTCTGCAAGCCAAATTCCTAGTAAAAGGCTATTGGTAATTTCTTCACTTTCCATTGTACACATTCCAGGCTTTCTCATACCATTTTTACTGAAGCAAATCCATCTGGGCATTTTGTTCCACATAAACTTCTCAATACTGGTCAAGTTAAAACATTACAACAACATTCAGTAACCAAGCAGCATATGTGAGACAAATCAGTCACGATGGCAGCAATGGAACCATGCAATGACAATATTAAAACACACAGGCACAAAGATGGTGATGAACATGGATGGATGGAGAGAGGCTGAAAGAGAGAGAGAGATTTTTTTTTGCCAAGCCATGATGATAGCAGTGAACTCAGGTGAAACTCTGTGGGCATCTTGGTTGCAGCTGTAGGATTGTAAAACCTTTTCCGCTTTCTCAGCAAGTAAGCCTTTCCATTTTAAGCACAGGATTGTAACATTTCTTTTGTTTGCCTCCAGTGGAGTTTGTGGGCATAATTAAGGTAATCTAGGATGCAGTTTAACACTCCCTTTCCTTCTCTCTCTTTTTCAGACTACTAAAGGGGGTTTAGGGTTGTTGGGATTCATGGCAGGGCTCTCACCTGGTCTCACTCCTGCCAGCACGGGCAGCGGGTGGTGTGTGAACGCCATGCGGGGGGACCTCGTCTGGGAAGTCAGGGCGTTGAAATCAAACTTCCCCGGCTTCTTAAGTGAACCAGGCGAGGACAGTCCTGGCGAAAAAAATGGGATCAACAAAAAAAGTGGGGGGAAGAGGGAGGAAAAGAGAGAGGTGGTTTTAATCAAGAAATCGTTGCTTACTTATTTGGCTACACTAAAAAAAATCTATTTAATTTTATTGGAGGGGACTTGAACAATCATTTATCCTCTGATTAGACTGATTAATTTCCTCATTGGTTGATGACAGTGCATTGCTCCCTGTCTTTTTGGCTGTTGGCCATTTACTCTCATTTGGTTGAACGAGTCAATTACAGGACTCTGTAAGTGATGCAGTCAGAAAGCAAGAAGTTGAAAAGACCCAAGAAATCTTGACTGTAAGGGGGTTTTTCTACTACTAGTCTGCAAAAACTCAGTTTGAGATATACTGTAGGATTTAAACCTCCAAATTTATAGTCATATTTCATACCCTTAGTGCATGTTTCTAAATGAAAAAAGGGAAGAGAAACTAAAGCCAATCTCACTCTGGACTTTGCTTTAGAGTCATAGCACATCTGTAGCTATAATAACCTCTACTGTGCCACTGTATGTTTTTCTGTCTCATCTCTGTTTCTCTCTCTCTTTCAGGTGCCGACTCCAGGCTTTCTCTGTGTATGAGCATGGCCACCGTACAGCCACAGTCAGCTAGTTGTGGTCTGGCTTCAGCAAAGCTCTCAGGCTGGCTGCACAAGAAGAAGGCTTCATTCAGAAATAGCACACATTGTACAGTATGGACACGGCAGCTGCTGAGTGCGAAAGACAAGCAGACGGACAGAGAGAGAGGAGACAGAGGGAGAGAGAGAGAGAAAGAAAGAGACAAGAAGAACGTGGGAGACATGAAAATATGCGAGGGAGCAAGGGAGCGAGAGAGCAAAGCAGAACCTGTGAAAATGCAGCAGTGTCGTGTTTTTCAATGCATTGCTCTGACGACATGTATGAAATTGGAATGTCATAAGATGTTAAATACGGTTATTATCTCTCTCACACACACTTACTCACACACTTGATGCCTGAGCACACTCGAAAGCACAAACACACGTTTAATCACAGAAACAAAGACTGCACAACACTGCCACATTTAACTGATGAAACAATAGACAAAAATTCTCCTTAAGTAAGTTTTCTTCTAATCTTCCTAACAAGAGAGAGTGATGTGATAATGTTCTGTTTTGAAACTTTTTTTAGATTGTTGTTTTGTAGTCTATTTCTGGGGCCCCTCCACATCAAACAAGGCATTAAATACGATTCCTCCTCAGTTCTCCAGCTGGAGACGTGTGAAAGTCTATGGGAGTGTGGGGGCGTGTAAAACCTTCCCTCTGTGTGAAAGAGTTAAGTCTCAAGCAGGTGGGAGTGAATATGTGTGAACCATTTATGTCTTTAGCAGACATATATTTCTTTTTCCCCCCACTGTAGCGGGAGTCTGGGGGCGTATTGTACTGTCAGACAGATTCCAAGCATGAAGACAACCTCGATCCCACTTCTGACACCAATAGTTAGCAGTGATTGCTATGACACTGTCACACTGGTGAGAGCAAACTGGAAATAAGATCAGTGTGCAGAGACTTAAACAAGGAAAAGCACTGCAGGGAAGAGCTGGGGAAATGTGAGATTTGGAGGAGACAATTTAAGCCAAGAATAAAAACCAGAACCTTTAAGTTCAGCAGTGATCGTTTCAGAGAAGTACGTAGTTTTCTGTGTTTTTATTATGGACGCATAACATGAAGCAAAAAGCAGAGCCAGAAAACACCATGACGATCATGTGAAGACTGACATCTGTATATATAGGAAGTTATAACACTGTCACCAAGGGAATGTGAAAGACAATATCTGAGAGTGTGCAATGGTCTGATCGGGTTAGTGTGTTGTTGTGTGTGTTTGTGCCACAACTGCACAGTTTCCTCTCCTGGCAAGCCTCAGTATTTCACTGGCAACCAATCAAGCGCTCCCATGATGACCCTTCTGTCTCTTTGCACTAACAGGCCTGCCACCAGATGCGCCTCTGAAGCACACACAAACACACACTCTCACACACACAGTTGAAAAAAGATAGCAGAGAGTGGTTTAAACAAGTGAAGAAAAGTCAGGGAATCCTCCTGCCTCCAGTGATTCAAATCACATATGGAAGTCCAACCATATCCCTCTAAGGACCTATAACATTTAACTCAAAGCACCAAGCAAGGCCCCCACCACCACAAGTCTCTGGTGTCTCAGGAAATTTCACAATCATTTGGAACTAATATGAAATCATGGTTGTTTCATTTACCTCCCCCACCCCTCTTCCAGCCCCTGTGGAGCAGATGTCTCCAGCATCCTCATGGATCCCAAGGCTACACACACACAGAAACACCATCTGGGACCATGCTTCAGCTGTGCATGTGTGTATCTGTGTGGGCTGTCTGAATGTAACGGTGTTTGTGTGATTCATATGTATAAATGCATTTCAATACATCTGTGTGTTACTGGATGTGTGCACTGTGGTAGGAGTCAGGGGGAGTGTGGACAGACTGTGAGGAGCACCTGTGTGTGAGTGTGTTTTCAGTGTTTTTTTTAAGCTGCCTCTTGGTTTGTTTGTGTGTGTGCTCGCTTGTTTACATACCCCCCAGCTGGACAGGAATTCCCAGATGAGCTTTGCCCATGGCAGGTGGGATCCTTTGGAAAATCGGATACACACCATACCAAAATCATACATCCTCTATTTGCACCATCAACTTCCTTTTACCTTGTTTTTTTTGAATGGAAATACATTCTAGTCATATTTTGGCCTAGCTACTTTTTAGAGACCCAAACAAAATAATTAAATTACAACAATTAAAAAAGGCCTGATAATTAAAACAATTTGGCTGCCTGATTTTTCACTTGGAGTTTTATATTAATTGGGTAAACTGACAGATTTGCATACTATTCTACAGTTCTATTTGCCAAACTCATTAGGATGTGTACAGGGTTGTGTGCTGCACTTTGGAGAGTAAGGAGGTGGCACGTATACACAGAGAGGAAGAGCGAGAGTGAGAAAAAGCAAGTGAGAGAGTAAGGGAAATGATGGGAGGTGAGGCTCTGGTGCGCTAAGGCGTGCAGGAGCCTCTGTTGTGGCTCTGATGAGCAGCCTCTTAATTACATTTACAGCTAAGTGGAGCAGGAGAGCAGTCACTGAGGATCGAGTGAAAGCAGACTGGGGCAAAAACCAACTAGGGCTTGGCTCCTCCAGTTAAAAGCCTGATAATTCTTCTCTCTCATTAGCTATCACCCTCTGAGTACATGTAAGTCTCCTCCTTGTCCCTCTTTCCTCTCTTGCCTCCTACTTTGCCATCCCCTTTGACTGATTTCTACTTCTCTCCTTCTCTCCTCTGACATATTTTGTCCCTCCCTAGGGTCCTTCCTGCAGTACACGTTTTCAATTAGACAGAAGGGAGACAGGGATGAAGGGTTGAAGGGAGAGCTGTGGAGCAGGAGGAAGGGTTTTACACCTCTGATCCACAGACGGTAAGCGTCTTAATGAGGGATTTGGAGCAAGGGAGGGATGGAGCGACGGAGGGATGGAGGCAAGGCAGGCACCTGAACACCTGCAGGGGTGGGGAGCATGATAAGCATGTGTGTTTCAATGTGTGAATGTCTGCATATCAGGGAGGCAAGTGTGTGAGTCATTGTATGTGTGTGTGTGTATTTGTCTATGACTGTCTGTACATACAGTATATGCATGAGTGTGTGCTCTGTGTGAATATGTGAGGGTCTGTCTGAGTGACTCATGGTGCATGCTCGTGTGTGTGTGTATCTGTGAGAAACAGAATGGGAACAGCATGTGAATATGCCTGCTGGTGTTGTCAGTGTTAGCCGGGTGACATCTGTCAGTTAAAGTACCGCTGGGATGACTAACATGACTTCAGAGAGATAAAGGCATGGATCTTATGTGAGCAACTTGTAGCCTCATGTTTCACACAGAATGTAAAGCTTAAACTTAATAATCCCTGAAAAATCCTGCCACTGTATGTCACAGAGGAAAACTGAACAGCAGCACTGATGATCTGATAACAACTGAAGGTCACTATGGTTAAAAACAAATATCGTCCCACTTTTGGGAACACTGTTGTCCAGAGACATTCATTCAACAGACACACTCAGACACACACATACAATAAATATACATATATGTGCGTATATATATATATATATATACACACCCCACACACACACACACACACACACACACCCACACACCCCCACACACACACACACACACAAAATAATGACTGAACTACATAAATGTTAATAAATAGCAAATATAAATATGAGTGTAATCAATGTTGTTCTAACCATGGTAAGGAAACTGCACGCCATCGTTTTCATGTTTTATCTTCCTCTCCTGCACACTCGCCAAATGGTGCTGCACTGAAAGTGGAGAAGGGTATTGTTAACAATGAGACAGGGGCAGAGTGAGAAAAAAAAGAGAGAAAGTGAGAATGAGAAAGAGAGAAAATGAGGGGAGGGAAAAGATTTAATAGTGAACATTTGTGTGTGATGGGGGTAGTGGATAACTAATAACAGATAAAACTTCGGGTAAACTGTGTGTGAGATTATGGATGAAGAAATACAAAGCCTTGAGATTTGGAAGTGAGGGCCAAGTAGAGTGAACGAGATTTTTTTTTCCTTGGAGTTATAACGTTGTTGGGAGAATGAGGTAGGATTATTGAGGAGGTAGAAGAAAGAGGATAATGTCCAAAGCTGAATCACAGAGGTAGTGGTTACTGCCAAAACAATGAAAACACCAACATAAAACCTTAATACAGGCTAGAGTAAGCTGTTATTTCACCCTTGATGCAACTTGGCATTTATATTCCAAATGTCTGGAGCTATTTGGTGGATAGCATTTAGCACTGTCCATTCATCCATGATGAATTTAATTTTCTCTGGTTATAGTAATGGTGTTGAAAAACTGATCAACTGTTGTCCAAAAAATGCCACATGCTGTAATTGTTGATGTTTTAATCCATTTATTGCACAACAAAAGAAGGGGCTATTTTGTTCAGTGTTAAATTGCCTTACTACAAGGTGATGGCGATGATGTGTAATGGTCTTATTGACAATTGTGCTCTTTTATACCAGACGTGATGAGATTTAAATGTGGCATGTTATTAATTACTCAAAGCTCCATTATTTTGGCAGGTATCCATAAGTCTTTTACATGAACAAAATGTGTCTAAAGCCCAATTCAGACCAAAGATTCCCATTAAGACAAAGCTATTTCAGGGTGTTGCAGGGAAGAGTGGCAGTAGTTTGAACAACTTGATCATGTGCAACTCAGATCATCAGATCATTACTGGTTTCTTATAGAACACAGTGTAGTACAGCATATATTTTCTTCACCATTAATGGGCTGCAGCTCATTAGTCAAAGAGAAACTCACCAATTTTATCAGCCCTTGTTTTGAAACCGTGCATCAATAGTAAGTATCTCTGCATTTGTAGCTATAAGTTGGCACCATCTCCTCTAAAAAACGGAACTGTTCCAAAAATAAACAGGATAGATTCTCAGATGTGTTTCACAAACAAATCAGTTGTACGTAACTTGTTTTACTACTTTCATTAATATTTCAAGATGCTACAAATGATGCCTAGCTACCTGCAAAACCTGAAAATGCAGCAGGTTGAATGGAAATACAAAGAGTTATTGTTTTGGAAGCAATAGTATCATCTTGTTGCATCAGTGTAAACTCTTGTAACAGGTTTTTCACATGTTGCATATTAGTGTTTTCACCTTGTCTCATTGTGAATCTTTGGCTGAACTGAGCTCCGACCAAATCTAGGAGAAACATATATGTATAATAATATACTTTATATATATATACACTTCATGACTAAAAACTGTGTACTTTTACTATATTTTGCCAGACAATGAAAATAAACACGAGTCAGTGTGGGTCATTTGTCTTGGTTACAGTCTTAGGTTTTGACTGTTTGTAAATGTGAGGTAAAACACCTTTAGGACAGTGTCTGGTGGGACAGTGTCGTGCTTTGAGTTGTTGAGTGAAGGTAGGAACTGAGGTAGGGTAAAAAGAAAAGGTCACAGATTGAGACTTCATTTTGTGGTGGAGTGAGGGTCGGACAGGAATGTGAAGAGGACATGGTGGGTGACAGGTGTGGGATTGGACAGAGACAGGTACCTGCATCCATGTCGTTAGGCCACGCACTGGACTGGGATGAGCTGGCAGCAGGCGAGCGTCCGGGGTAGAAAACATCATCTGTGGGACTCTCCAGCTCACTGTCGTCTAATGACTTCCTCTTGGTCGAGCTGAGGTCAAGAGTAGGACGGTTTGTAGGTGGGGGAAGAGTTGGAGGCAGAAAGATGAGGGAAAGGAAGAAGACTTACTTAAAATACATAATGGACAAAAGTTGAAAAGGCCATATACTGTATGCAAAAGTAATAAATTCAGTAAGTAATTACATTTTACAACCTGTTACATTGTAGGGGGAACATTTTACTACAGAATCAGTTGGTTATACATCTATCACAAAGTCTTGGAACAAAACAGAAAAAAGCACACAAAATGTCCAAACTATGAATGAAAAGAAGGAAATAGAAGAAACGGTTGGAAGACAGAGACAGCCACAACACAATCTCTCTCTCTGTGTTTGTGTTTTTTCGTGCGTCAATAGTTTATGTCTTTGTGGGTGTTTGTAACTACCTCCGTGGAAGATTTGCGTACAACTCCACCTCAGACCTATAGTGACAGCAGATGACAGAAGTAAGAAGAGACAGAGACACAAGTTAAGAAAGACACAAAAGAGGAAAAGCAGAGAGAGCCATTGCACATTTATAAAAGGAGACAGAGAGAGATACACACACACACACACATATATATATATATATATAAAGAAGGTCCGGACAGATTCCAAGACTGGGAATGAACTGTAGTACAAGATGCCATTCATAGTAACAAACCTCAATGAAAGAGCATTCTTCACTTGCCAGTAAACTCATTCTTGCGATAAGGAATACACCGTTGGCAGATATTACTGTGATTTCACACTTTCCTCCAGTCTGCCCTTGGCTTCACAGCAAATCACACTGCTATTGCCACATGGTGACTTACCCTCAAAATAACACTAATGGTGGACACCTGGACTTCTATAACAGTCGCTGGCAGTTCCTGAATGACATCTATCTCCATAAATATTACCTTACTGTTATCTGTTGTGTCTAAAGTAAGTACCTGGTAGAAGGAGGGGAGGTGAGGGAGCGACGCCCCAAAGCCACTGGGTTGATGTTGTAGTAGCTGGGACTGCTGTCCAGGTCGGCCAGAGAGAAGTTAGGACCTGATGCCGTGGCTACAGGAGCTGTCACAGAGTGCAGAGTGAGGCAAAAATGTTTGTTGGAATTTTTGTCTTAACCAGGGTGATGTATATTTCAAATTACAGCTATTTTGACATTGGGTGACCAAGGGTTATCCATATCTATGACTCACATGCTTAAGAACAATTATTATTAATGTCTAATAAAGTCTAGCATAATTCAGTTGTGACAATACACATGTTTTTCAAACTACTCTCGTGAAAAATCCAACACTGGTCAACCTGTATTTCAAATCAAAAGTCACACATTGGGAACACTACTCACTCTGTGACACTCTGACCAGCTCTGCCACATTCCACACTCCTGAGGTGACAAAGCAGTCCTGGAAACTCAGGTGCCCTGTTTAGAGATGAATGTAATTACAACATAACACACAAACTCTGGAAAAAAAATGCAAAAACAAAGTCACTCATCAGATATTCATCGAATTATGATTAGAAAAAAACAAAAATCAAAAAAGGAACAAACCCTGAAAATCAAATCCCTCTGAGAGAGCGACCATCTGCAACTATGTTTGTGGATCAACATCTGTGTGAGTGTGTTTGCTAATTGGATCTATAATTGGAATATGTTAAGACTGATAAGCATGATGGAATCAGTTCTAGTATGCTGATCTGACAGTGTTTGGACATGGGTGTGTGTGTGTGTGTGTGTGTGTGTGTGTGTGTGAGTTCTCACCATTGGGCGGTGGCTTGATGTCTGTGTCTCCCTGTTGGCTGGAGCTGTCTGATTGTCCGGATTCTGCATGGAAAAGGGAGACAGGAAGGGGAGAAGAGAAAAAGATAAATAGTTTGGA
>JAQQAE010013124.1:0-12879 GCA_029823295.1 Pseudamia nigra | reverse complement strand
CTGAAAGTGTGTGTTACACATTCTTTCCCCCTGACCGACAACTGCAAAGTCACCACACACACGCACGCACACACACATACACACACATACACACACATCTATAGCCAGATGAATGAAAGGTCGCGTATATGCTCTAATAGCTTTGACTTACTGACATTTTCAGTCCAGGCTCAAAGAAAAAAAAATCAGAATTAGATCACACACGCACACACACACACTCACACACACACATCACACAGAACCAAGAAGACACATTCTCACTCTTTAAACATTTTCAGTTGCCAGACACTCAAAATAGATTTTGAATCAAAACAACAATTGAAGAATAGAAATGGAACCCATTTATTTTATTTTGATCTAATATTTTTGATTTAAAACTATTCAAATGAGTGGGCAATGTGGAATTAACATAAAGTTGTGATGCTGCCGTTGGCTGCTAGGGCACTGTTCAGTCAGCGCCAAGAAGCCCCGACTCCCACAGAGTTACACCGGACTTCTCTCTGGTGAATAAATAAAGTGAATGAATTCTTGTCATGAGTCATCATGGTCTCAGATGTTTTGTTTGGACCCTCTAATAAGTGATCTGATGGTTCATCTTTAACTTTTTGCTTCATTATTAAGATATTACAGCAAATAATCCAACAAATCACTGCCCTGCTGGGGTTTGATTGACATGTTGAGTCAGATCTTTGTATCTTCTATTTATTCGATAGAGCATAGTTTTACTGTACCTGCGATACACTCAACTGCAGTTGTGGGTAAGTGTTTACACTAACAACACTGTAATATGACATTGTTTGGCACTGCTTGGTGAAGTTTTACCACATCAGTAAGCTAGTGGTTAGCATTAGCTTACACATATGACTGTTGACATTCTGTGCTCTGGTAGCTCCACCGCCGTTCATGCAAATATGGTTATATCCTGTTTTTGGCTGCAGGATTTCATCCAGGAAGTGACAACCTGATTGGCCTCAAAATGGCCTTTCAGAGACCAATGACTGACATCATGGTCAATCTGTCCACTAATATGTACAGTCTATGATTCAAATCAATGTAGAGTAAATCTGAAGACAATAATAAACACAATGTATCAAAATTAGGAAAAAAATGTATAAAACAATAAAAAGAGAGACTAATAATTTTGGATGATCCACATCTGAAGTCATTTTATGGGCTCTGTCATACTTGTACTTCAACCAGATGATATCAAATAATTTTCCAGTTAATCTGTGGCAAAGGATTAGTTCTGTTGCCCAATTGCTTAATGGAATATCATCACAAATTTAGTGTGTATACAAAATCATATTATGACTTCATCATGACTTCATAATACTCTGGTTATTTTGAGACCAAGGTCACTTCTGTAGCATGGACTGTTGTCGATATATGATGGAAAATTTGAAAAATTGAAAGTTTTCCAAGAGACCTTCATCTTGACCATAACCATCACCTTAATATAGCCACCTCATTAATTTTCCCATCCAGTTTGATGAAAATCCATCTTACATTTTCCTGACACACACACGTGCTCACATCGACAAACAATGAAAACACAATAGTCAAAAAATAAATAAAAATGTAAAACATGCAAAACAAACAAAAAAAACCCACAGTGAACACAAATAACAATTTACCACAGAAATGAAGCAAACATTTTCCAAACATTCCAATAAATGAACAGAAGTAGTCAAAGTAATCACAAAAATTGAAAAATGAAAAGAAAAGTCCAACAAAAGTCCCCCAAATAAGCAAAAAAAATCTCAAGATGAACAAAACAAATCCATTAAATGAACAAAATATTTGGAAAAATGAACAAAAATAATCCTCAACATCAAAGAATAATGCACATCAACATCAAAATTATCAAGAGAACAACTAAAAGGCAACAGTGGCTCGGGAGGTAGAGCAGATCATCCAATAAGCAGAAGGTTGGTGTTTCAAACCGCACTCTGTCATTGTTGTGTCCTTGGGCAACACATTTTACCCGCCTTACCTCATATGAACAAAAAATGATCCCGCAGTGTATTTTGTTGAAGAGTTTTTGGTGTATTTGAAAGGGAATCACTCTGACACAGAGTGAAGAACAGCGGCGCGGTGAGCTGGTGTTTCTAATGCACGGGCTGTTGCACAAGTTTCACAATTGAATTATCTGCTGTATTAAAACATGACGCTTTAGAAAACCAGTGACAGTGATGGAGAGGCAGCGCAAACGCCAGCTCACTGATTCTCCCAACGCTCTCCCTCCTCCGATGGATCACAGCAACCGAAATGTCAAATCAACCATCAGCGTTAAATACTGAAGTGCCTGGGAGATGCTTTCTCTTGTCTCTCGCTTCTGAAGTGTGACTTATCACTCTGGCAGAAAGGAGGACATTTAGAGAGTTCCAGATACTCGGTGGAAATGACGAGAAGTGTCGGTGAGAGGCACAGCGTTACGACGAGTGCTTAGGATTCCAATCAGTCATTCAAAGTGTCTGAAAAGAGTGGGAGTGCAGGTTAATATGGAGAAGACAAAGGGGTTATGATACTGCCAAAATAGGAATGTGGTGCAAAGGTCATTTTCATTGTTAAAGTACAGATAAATGGGTGTTCAGGTAGAGTGTGTGACTGATGGGATTGAGCCTGAAGACCCCAGAAGAGTACAGGCAGAGCTGTGGAATTCAGGTCAGGTTAGGTATGGCCTGCAAAATACAGAAGGACTGAAAGGAGGAGGAACACTCAGATCTGACCCAGTGCTCACAAGCGGCAAACATCATGGAGTCTCCAACACCGAAGGAATGATACTGGGCTTCTGAAAGTCTATCTTCTCTCTTCCAGCAGTCAGCATTAATGGGGTGGACACGAGGGGCAACGACCGGGGCTGTTCAGTGAGGCCAATGTGGAAGTAATTTTAAGTTGTAATTCCACCGCTTTGCCACTGAGGAACCAATCATCCAGCTCTAAGAAGCTTTTTTCCCATAGAGATACATGTGATTCTATCTGAAAATACTAAGTGAATACATTTTTTTCATGGATCATCATGGTCTGAAATGTTTTATTTGGACCCTCTAATAGGTAACGTGATGGTCCATCTTTAACTTTTTGCTTTGTTATTAAGATATTGCAGCAAATAATCCAACAAATCACTGCCGTGCTGGGGCTTGATTGACATGTCGCTATAGTAGCAGCTCAGTCGGATTAATTCTGACCTTCGTATCTTCTATTTATTCATAGTTATACATGAGATACACTTGACTGCGGCTGTGGGTTTACAGTGAGGTGTTCACACTAACACCATGTAATATGACTTTGATTGACACTGTATGGTGAAGTTTTTCCGCATCAGTAAGCTAGCAGCTAATGTTAGCTCTCCCATGAGTCCCCTGACATGAACGCTTCATAAGTCCTGCTGCTGTTCATCCAAGTAGAGTTATATCCTGTTTTTGGCTCCATTATGCTGTCCAGGAAGTGACAACCTGATTGGCCTCAAAACGGCCCTTCAGAAACTAATGGGTGATGTCGCAGTCACTTTGTCCAGTTACAGTACTGTATTTTCCAAGTTATATGTCGCTCTGGAATATTAGTCGCACGAGTCAAAAAATAGATAATGAAGGAGGAAAAACATGTATAAATTGCTCTGGAGAACAGGTTGCATTTGTTCGGGGAAATTTATTAACAAAATCCGACGCAAGAAGTTTCTGTCCTCCCTGAGCTCGCCTTAGGACACCTGCGTGACCGTTTGACATGTGTCCAGTCAAACTCCCGACCTGACACTGTCCCTGGAGCGGCTTGCGAGCGGCCGGCGCTTGACCCCAGAGGCAAGAGCTGGGGGCTGTCCTCCCCGCCTCACCGGGTAAGTGACGCGCAAATGTGTCGGCGTCGACACATTCGGTGTTAAGCTGATGGCAGATATGGTTGTTACCGGTAATGTCTACATTTTAAATTGTCAGTAATACAAATGCGGCAGATGCAGGTGCACAAGCCTAAAGTGACCTCTAGTGGCTGTCAGTGTGACAAACAACGAACACTTGAAAGAATTTGCACATACGTCACTCCGGTGTATTTGTCGCTCCCCTAGCCAGACAATGCAAAAAAACGCGACATATAACCTGGAAAATACAGTATATATACAGTCTATGGGTGGACATCATTGTGGTACCAACATACAGATATCTTAATGTACATCTGGACAACAAGATGGATTGATCTGCACTCTGTTTAACCATTGCATACTTTTCAAATTTGACCCATACTGACCTTTGACAGGTTTACACCTTAAATTATATTTCTTCAAGGCTCTGTAACACCTTGGCTATTTATACAGCCTGTGCTGACGTATAAAAGTTGCATTTCCATGCCAGGTATGTGGACACAGAATTGTGACACAAATATCCACCACTGTTGCTGGATGGTAAACCCCACAGTTACAGAATGTTCTTACTATTTTCAGTTTTAATAAAAATCAAAATGGCTGTGAGGTTTCATGTCTTGGGTAAATATATGTGTGATAATTGGCTGTAAAATCTAAAAGATATTCTTATTTTTCTCTCTGAAACAAACATTAAGGATTTACAAATGTCTGAGAGGTTTTTCATATAATTACATGGACAGAGATGGCTGTTTTTCCTAAGGAGGCTCAGGTCCTTGACTTCTGCCCTATGATTATGCATGTTTCACAAGTCAGTGGTGGAAAGTGTTATCTTAAACTGCAGTCTACTGGGGAGGCAGCATCAGACCGGAAGGTGCCAGACATCTCGACAGTCTAATGAGTAAGGCTGGATCATGGGCTGTGGTGGACAGGTGCACACAGAATTGGGGATTTGGATTTATAATGACCTTCAGAGTGTATTTATGAATGATATGAACACTGACAAATTTATCAGGGATCACAAGAATATCATCATTATCCAATTGGTATGAATAAGAACATGGATAATAAGTAAAACAGGTGGTTTTGCTGAACATTTGAAGTTAATAAACTCAGGTCTGTAACAGTGAAGGAAAACACAGACAGGTGTTTGACTCATTAGGTGGATTGTAATCAGAATTTATGGATGCTTCTGAGATAAATGCGTTTAGCATGAAAGACTTAGATAATTTATGTGAACTGTGGACATTTTGAGACATTATTTTCTGATGGTTGCATTGCTTTTTCAGTGAAGCCTCATTGGGATTAGGTGGCTAAATGAACTTTTTTTACCCTTTCCAGTCTGAGCTTTGTGACGTTTATCTCCTGTAACAGGTGATTAGTGTTGGTTCTGGGTTTACAGAGCTACAGCATCCTTCAGTGTGAACAGTCACATCATCATAAGTGGAGTTATAATTATTGTGAGGACAGCCCTTCAGGCTTTTTGTAAACTCACGTATTTCTATCATGGCTTATAATGATGGATAGACTTTGGCACCGATTCTGAATTAATAACCGTTCCCTTTGAAGTCATGAAAAACTCTGCCTGTGTGAGTAAAACACAGAAACAACAAAACATCAGTCTGGTTCCATGTTCCCAAATCCTTCCCCATTCCATTTGATGTATTCTGCTGGGTGCAACTAGACTGAGTAGGAGGATTCACAACTCCTCTCCTCTCAGTCCCTTCTGTCAAACTCTTCCGTATACCATCTCTCAGTCTTGTTCCTTGATCCTCAGTGTGTTGTCAACAGGTCCCAGTCTTGAGTGGGTGTCTCCACATCCTGTCATTTAACTGGAACACCACTTATATCTCCCCTGTGACAACTATGTCTTTCCTTCATCCCCTCCAGAACCCTACTGTATAATCTTTTTTCCTGCCTCTGCTTATACTTTCCAGGATTTTTACTCTGACTGAGTTCTGTCGTAACAATGAGCTTGTGCTTTGGCATACAGAGCTGTCACTGAAAGTAAGTCTGCTCGGTCCACAGACACACTGAACGTTTGATAAGAGAAACTACATGTTATTCTCAAAATTTCTCCTCTTTCTGTGAAATTTCAGTTTCAAATGATTATTTGTGAGTCCACAGTAGGTTTTCTTGAATTCCATGTTACAGGAATCCATGACAGTGACAATGAAGTTTACTGGCCCCTTGTAAAATAACACCACAAACCATTTATGCAAGGACTTCATTACATTAGACTTTATTGTTTATGACAGTGACAGGAGAAGCCAAGGAGTGCAGTGATGGTGAAATAAGACCACTAAGGCCACATTAACAGTAATTCACAGTGGATTACAATAAATTGCTGTTTATTTACAGTTTTACAGTTTCACACTCATATTTCACATTGTTTATTCATGCTTGTTTCAATGAAAATATGTTATTAAATTAAAATATGGTACAAAAGTCTGATTTTGCAGGAGCTGGAGCTGTCATGCAGATTTGTTAAAGCGTGACACAGCACAATTCAAAGCCTTAATATTTACCTTAATTTCTCAAAAGTGGAGAACAATTATAAATATGGATAGATAAATAAATAACTGAAAGTCCATAATAAATACTAAAGTAAAAATAAAATATAGAATAAAGATAAAAGATAAAATTGTAATTGATGAGAAAATTGTATTTTTTTAGAGAGACAATGAGGGAACCAGGGCATAAAGTTCTTAGCCTGGTCCTTTCTCACTGGTCACCATCACCATTCATGACGTGAATTAATTTTCCTGTCTGACGTTTAACAAGTTTAACAACTCAAACATATTTTTCACATTTTTTTTTTTCTGGTTTCTTGATGTACATACATCTGTGATGCTGCTTATTGCTTTAATTGTGGATTAATTTGTCCCAAAAGAGTTCTATTGTTTTCATAAATTCATATACTATAATCTCTAACAGAATTCTAAAGCATCTGTGTAAATCCATGGCGCATCACAATTCTGCATTCAGAAAAGCAGCACGTCACTATCTGAAATCATCCTTTTATTCATTATTCTAAACCAGTGCTTAAACCAATGGCCTCAGTTCCAGTAGCACATATCCATGCACTGTATTATGAATTAAGTTCACATTTTAGGTTCAAATTGAATTGAATTGAACTTTACACAAAATTAACTATACTTATATTGGCTTGGCTGAAAGTTTTGAGAATGACACATTTTGTTTTACATAAATTATGTTTAACTTTCGCAGTACACTCTTTGGAATGTTATTTGAAAATATTTAAACTGCTCTTTAATATACCACAGAAATATGAAAAAACAATGAAAAAAATTGTGGCATCAAAATTTGCTACAAATTTGCATCATTCTCAGAACCACCCCGTAGCAACATTCATAAAGTCAGCAAATTATTAGAAGAAGGAGGCTGGGGTGGTTACGGTGCCATAGTCGAGGCACAAAATTACCACATGGGGAATCAGGGCATTTAGTGCTACATGCATTCTGTGTTTTATTATTTGTACTATTGTTTGCTTTCTGTCATCTAAACCTATTTTCCTCTAACTCTAAAAAGTGGCTCATCCCGAAGCTTGTACCAGCAGAAAGTGAAACAAATGGTTGCAATTGAAACTGAAACCACAGAAAGCATCTTAGCATCTGTCTGCATTGTGTTAGATGTGCAACTTGCTAGGAACTCTGATTTATAAAATGTTCTCTTGGGTCATATTTGAAGCCACACACAAATTACCTGTAAGATTGTGCTGCTTGGAGGAGATGCCATTTAAGACGTACAAGGACATCATGTTTTTATTATTCATCTGTGGACCATACACATACTTAAAGAGACATACTAGTTAATGTGCAACTTAATAAATCTGGACACTGTCTCTAAAGCTTGCAGAGAAATGCCTTAGGGCAAATTACAAATGCTTCAGCATCAATACCAGTGCCAATGCAAACCTGAATTCTCCACCATCACTTTCAATTGAGTCTCAAAAAATGCGTCATTCATGCATCTGTACATTGCTTCAGAGTGTGGCTCCCATTTGCACTGTTCATGTACACTGTCAGTCTTTTGCCTCCATTCATTTGCTGTAAATATGAAAAAAAAAAACATTTGGTTGATCCATATATTCCATTATGAAGCTGCAACGTGATAAGTCGCCTGTTCTCAAGAAGTGAGGTCTGTGAAGTTATGAAAAGAGTAAGAACAGGGCGTTCTAGGGAAGGGTATTGTGCTACCTCTGCTAAATTTGCCTAGACAGTCTGAACAGTGGGAGTGATTAAATAGGCTTAAAGAATGCTTTGCATCTGTAAGACATGGTGATGTCTTCAGCACTGACATTTAAAGATCACAGATAGGTCTGAGTGAAAGCCTTAGAGACTTAAGAGCATGAGAATGTAGACATGCAGCACAGTGAAACAAGATACTCAAATCACTATGTTAAGTGCACTGTCTTCACTGTGATGCAGAATGCAAATTAATTTTCAGCTTTCTGTACAGTTGGAAACGCAGTCAGTTGCTTTTCAAAACATCATCCCAAAACATGTCAGGTTCTGTTTTAAGTGCATGTGACTCTGAAGGCATCTTTACTTAATGTGCACCAGTCTAATAGTGTTTACACAGAACTGAATTAGAAGCTTTGGCATGCAAACAGCAATTATGGTTTGATAGTGCAATTCAGAAACTAAAGAGGGCAGATGGAGCAGATTTCTGCCTCCTTCAAATGCTCAAGAGAGTGATTAAGAGAAAAGGAACGGCAAACACAAAATAATGGACAATATGCTGGCAAGTTTGCAGTCATGACTTTGGTTTTATTGGCAAAAGTAGCATAATCAAATGTCATGTTTCAGCTGGTAAAATTCTTGGGACAGATGGTGAAAGCCCTATCGAGCTCTTGTGTTCTTTGCAGTTTCAAGTCCTCAGGATGGGAATCTGAGCCATGACTACTTCAGACACAGCTGCTGTGTCCTTATGGGTGATATTTCTCAATGAAATGCGTCAGTCATGTATTCAAAAGACCAAGTGGTACTAATAGCTCAACCTGGTGACCATACACTATCTATACATGGGTGGAGATTTTGTTTGGTGATGGAAGTTTCTCTTTTTTTTTCCTGTGCCAGAGGTTAGAGCCCTGTAGTGGGACCACCCCATTCTCACTCCCAAGTCATCACATAATGCTGCACCGGGCACACTAATAATGTCAATGTGTAACATGCAGGAAAGCACATATAGCATTGAAGACATGATGTTAAAGCTCCTTCTCTGCTGCCAGCATTAGTTCTGCCGAGTTTGCATGTGCATGGCTTTTTTTCCCTTTCTTTTTGTTTCCACTACATGAGACTGGGTACCAAGGGGTATTGTGGCAGACTACTTTTCAGTCAATGCTTTGCTTTGCTAAAAGCAAGTGAAAGAAAGATTATAAACGATGTAAAATCATGCAGATCACTAACTGGTTAAGAATTGCTGCTACAATTGTAGATATGTGTGTCATCACAGACCATATAGATAAACCACTGGGAAGTTGATGAAACTGTCAAAGTTTTAAGCTGCAACTTGACAGTCTTGTCCCTAAAGTGATCCAAGATGTGCTGAACTAAGATGAGTTAAAAATGCACTGGAAAAGGGGTGGCTTCTTAGCAGGATGAAGGTGGGGTGGTTATGAGGGAACAACAAACCCATGGACTTCCACACAGGAAGGAGATAAGGGTTTGTGTCCTACCCATAGACTCTCTATTTATTAGTGGACAAAGTGACCATGGTGCCACCCATTGGTGTCTGAACAGCTGCTTTAATCATGCTGTCCCTACCTGGATGACATTTTGAAGCCTAAAACAGTGACAATTTGGACAAAATGGTGGCAAAGCTACTGGAGCATTATAGGTAATGAGGCTTATGGGTAAGCTAATGTTAACTGTTAACTAACAGACACGGTTAAACTTTCCCAAGCATTGCTGAGCAAATTCATATTACCATGTCGTTAGTGAAACCACTAAACCACAACTGCAGTGGAGTTTCTGTCAGGAATAACCGTGAATTATTAAATAAATAGAAGTTACAAAGGTCTGTCTGACTCAGCTGGTGAGTCAAGTTACCATAGCAACCTGTCAATCAAATCACTGCTGTTCTGGGATTATTAGTCATAATTTCTTAATAACAGAACAAGTTAAAAATGGACCATCAGGTCACTTATTAGAGGGTCAAAATAAAACGTTTGAGCCCATGATGACTCATGACTCACTTGGTGTTTTCAGAGAGAAATCCAGTGTTACTCTCTGAACCCCCCATTTTTTCCCCCCAATTGCAAGGCACAAGCTCAGTTTGCTGCCGTTTGTGAATTTCCCCCTTTTTGTGGGATCAATAAAGTACCAATCAATATCAATATCAATATCAATGAAAGTCAGGGCTTACGGAGCCCAGTGAACTGTCCCCAGCAGCAGAATTACAACTTCAACTTATTTCCACAATGACTTCAATGTACATGCCCAGTCATTGCTCACTGGTCCCACTTCGTTCTGTATTTTTGTGCATCTTGTGTTCACATGTCAACCCAGTCCCCCTTTCCCTAACATAAGGAAAAATGTTTTATGACAAAAACCCCTTGCTTAACTCTAACCATGGTGACTGTATAATATCTGTTGGCCTTTCCCTGTTCATCCTTGTATGACACATACACTGAGGGTGTCTCATTCAGCAGTATATGATGACAGTGTCTATGTGACAACTTGGGAGTGAGAATGTGTCAGACAGAAGGAAAAGACAATAGTTAAAAGATATATTCTTTGCTGAGTTGATCCCACCTCACAAAATTATTTACGTTTGTTCTGTCTTCATAGAGATAATCGGCGATTATGATTGGCGCTATACAAATAAAGATTGATTGATTGATTGATTCATTGCTTCTCAGCCATTTTGTTATGTAGAGTTTGTGAGTCAATAGGTAAACTTAATGATGGAGTTCACCTTTAATGTAACCACAATTGTTGTTAACTGCAATGTTAAACAATTCTTTTAACACTAATACAAAGTGTATAGGGCAGTTCTCAGGCTAAATAATAGGCCGGTTGGAGGAGTCATTTTTATTGTGATAAATTACCACCTCAGTCTGCTGTAAATAGAGTCTAAAACATAACCTCATTATTCAAAATCAACACCATTAGACTCGACTAAAATTGAGGTCAGCACTAACAGTTGATGTGCAAAGATCATTAGGCCAGGTTCAATGGCTTCTCCTGTCATGTATTTCCATGTCAACCACTACCTCTTCTCCATCCATCCATCCATCCATCCATTTTTACCCCTTAATCCTCAAAAGGGTTGTGGGGGCAACTTAGGGCGAAGTTGGTGTACACCTTGGATGAGTCGCCAGTTCGTTGCAGGACTGACATATAGGGATACAACAATTCACACTCACATTCTTACCTCTGGGCAATTTAGAGTGACCAATTCATCTCACCCCTAGTGCATGTTTTTAGTTTTGGGAGGAAGCTGGCGTACCTGGAGAGAAACCACGCAGACATGGGGAGAACATACAAACTCCACACTACGTGCACCACCATGTCAATTCTTCTCCTGTTCAATTACTTTTACTTTTGCAGCGATTAACCCAGTTACATCCAGACTGTTGACCCTGATTGCTGCACACTCAATCCACTGTTGTAACTTCATCTTGCTGTTATCTCCACATAGGAATACATCTATGAATTATATCTGTTTCAGTGTTTTGTTTTTTTAGACTTCTGAATGAAGTATAGCTGCTACACTGCGGGCGTCTTAGTGCGCTCCCAGCAGAAAGCCTTCCTAATGCTAATCCTAATAGGATTCATTTAGGGATGCATCATCCAACACACAGTAACTTTTCCAACAAATAACAGTTTGTACTGTAGCAACAAATGGTTCAGACTTCTCTAATAGGTTTATGACTGATATAAAACAAAAAAAAAACACACATCAAAGAAATGACAGCAGACAAACACCCTCCCCTTGCTATGTGACTGTCTCTCTCTCTCGTTTCACCATCAGACGGAGAACCTGATGGCCATCCATAATTCAACATGATTTGAGAACACGTTCGAGGGATTTACAGTGGCTGTGGTGCCGTTTTACGCTCATAAATCCAATTTGAGAGCTCCAGCCTCCTGAGCACCTGATGCTTGAGAATTACTCTTGAGCTTAATGTTGTGGGATGTACATTCATATTAAACCAGCCTAAGATAGTGAGACGATAGTGAAAGTTGAATTTGATGGCACGCTCTTGACTTGTTTCGGCTGTTGATATTCCTATATCACACATCTCAAAAGTTCATATCTGCTTAGTGGATCTTTTTGTTTAAATAACTGCAACATAACAGGATTTTCCTGAAATGGAGTCACACCAGAAATATGCTCATGTTGGCAGCTAACATGACTGACTTTGATCCATGCATAAAGTATTAAGTGGTTCTGTTCTTCAATAATTCAAATTTTTGGTTTATGCATGAGTCAAATCTTCACGGTGGTATTCCCACAGTGCAATATTGAGCAGAAAATCAATTCCATTTAATTATTCAAAATCTGGACTCATCAGCATTTATAAAATTAAAGAGAATCAATACTTACCTCTGTCTTTTCATAATTTAATGGTTTTTTGTCCATCACTAGTGTTTTTGACTTTCCTAATACACTGCCTGGCCAAAAAAAAAGTCACACAACACACATTTGCTGTGGCATCAATTCAATAAGCTTCTGCAGTGTCTCATCATTTATTTACATCCAGAGTTACATTCATTTTTTTTCCAAGATCGTGAATTGATGATGGAAGAGTCGGACACTGTGCAAAGTCTTCTCCAGCACATCCCAAAGATTTTTGGTGGGGTTAAGGTCTGGATTCTGTGGAGGCCAATCGATGTGTGAAAAGGATGTCTCATGCTCCCTGAACCACTCTTTAACAATTTCAGCCTGATGAATGGCACAGTAGGCACTAGGCATGATGATATTTGCCTGTCTTCTTACCCTGATGTGCCCATCACTCTGGAACAGAGTAAATCTGGACTCATCAGACCACATGACCTTCT
>JAQQAE010013123.1:0-12879 GCA_029823295.1 Pseudamia nigra | reverse complement strand
GGGGGGGATCGGGGGGGTTCACTGTACATGTCTAACTGCTTTGTTTTTTTGTTGGTCTGATTGTAGTTTATATATTTATTTATTTATCTTTTAGTAGACTTTAATGTTATCACAATATTTATAAGAACAATGTAGCTAAATAAAGGTTTACTTTCAGAAATATCCTCCTTTTTGCAGAAATCTGTTTTTGAATTTCAAGTATATTTATTCAGTTTTGGCCCATTGTGAAGACATTTAACTACAATGAAACTAAGGCTATGTTCAGACTGCAGGCAAAATCCAATTTTTTTTTCACCATATGTGGCCATATCTGACTTTTTTTTTTAATGACAGTCTGAACATCACAAATCCAGTTTGTTCAAACCAGACCCAGGCCTCTTTCATACAGTATGTGGTCCTATTGGATACAAAGTTAGCTTTTTTCAAATCAAATGTAAACAATGGACTCAGAATCACTCAGTCATAATTTTGTCAGCTCTGACTGTACAACAACTTCAAAATTGATACACACGCTGACGTGTAGCATCCATATCTATGTCCGTAAACACAGTGAGCTGCATGTGACGTCACAGCTTCTGCACCTTCGGGTCACGTCGGAGCTGTTAGGTGTTCAGACTGGAGTCTGATGGACGTCGCTTTTAAAATTTAATGTGAGTAACCAGTAAAAAATTGGAATTGAGCATTAATAACTATCGTCTGAATGTAGCCAAAGTCTCTTTAGTCAGTGTTCAGGAGCAAAGACTGAAATCAGTAAAGATAGGATGGACATTCATCAGGACTTCATTTTGACTGCAATGTGAATTTCCATCTGGGATCAATAAAGTATCTGTCTATCTTCACTGTGGAGTCACAAATGCTGTTAAAAAAAATCTGTAAAAACAGACTTTCACGGCTTTAAAAACAGTTTCCATTTTCTGTCATTTCCATGTCTGAGCTGAGGAGCCAAGATGAACGAGGTGGAACGCAGCCAATGTAAATTAAATCAGATCTGTGCATTTTGTGCCAAAACTACTTATTAAAATGTGTGATTCATTCATTTATTCATTCATTTTTATTTTGTTTTTGACCCCTCAGGGGTATAAGGAAACAAAAAGCATTTACAAGAAAAAAAATAAAGTGGCAATCAATGACAGAAAACATGCCAATAATGAAAAATGGTGCTCAACCATGTTGTACATTTAAATTCAGCCAAATTTGACAGAATGTTTCTATTTTGAGAAGACATTAAGCTTTGAAACTTATCGACACTTGGATTCACTCTGTAATACCTTCTAATGAACTTATTTCTATCCTCAAAACAAAGGCAAACAAGCACATAATGATACTCGTCTCCCTGATCTTAAGTCAAACAAAGTGCACAGTGTTGAGGATTAATATCTCTATCAAACCTACGCTCTGAGACAGACAAGTTATGGTTACCACATCAAAATCATGACAAACTAATTCTTTCAGCAGGTCTTAACATGGTCAAATACTGCTTAATAAAATCATTTTGAAACAGTCTATACCCATCACACAAGGAGTTACCGTATACTTGTTCATGCCATCTGTGTACTTCTATATCAGACAGTCTACATTTAATCAGTAACTTTTAAAAACTTAGGATTCGTACTTCCACCTTCAAACTATAAATAAGATAAACTACACTCATCAAGTATGGGACTCCCAGGCGTTCCTAGGCCAGCTGAAAGACATAGTCCCTCCAGCCTGTCCTGGGTCTGCCCCAGGGCCTCCTCCCAGCTAGTTTTGGCAAGCGGGGGTTCGACCACCCATGCCCCCGCCTTGGGCTGCCACCCAAACCACACAGCACCGGGCCCTTCCTGCAGGTGCCGGGCCGAGAGGAAGGCATAGTCATAAGGGTCTTTTGAATCGTTCTTAGTCTCACCTGTCACCTAGGACCAATTTGCCTTGGGAGACCCTAGTGTACCAGGGTCAAATTGCCCCCGACAACATCGCTCCTAGAATCACTCAGGCACGCAAACCCCTCCAACATGATTAGAAAATAAAAACACATGAATCAATAAAATAAAACAATCAGCCACTTCCTTTCTGTGTTGAGTGTATTTAAGAATTCAAGATGGCTGCTTTTCACATCAATTGAGTGAACTGCTGTTTTCACTGTCCTATAATAGTTGTGTTTAATTTACCTCAGCTTAAGACAGTCATACACATAATACTACTCAAGTTATGACAATATGCACAAAATATACATATAAGACATATTCCTGACTATATGAGTTGCAGAACTGTATCATGTTATTGAGTCTTTGCCTCAGCTTTTGTGCATTTCTGATTTGTGCTCCTTCTCTCTCTTTAACATGAATAGAAGTTATTTTAAGTCTCCACAGTACACTGTTATTATGCATAATTACTGGCTTTTCAGTCATTTGAATGGAAACCCCAATAAATTAGACATTGCTTTGTCCTGCGGCCTCCCAGTCCATGCCGTCAGATTGTTCCCTCACACGGCGGCTCTCCTGGTCTTCACCGTGGATCTGAAGATGACACGTCTCCTGTGTCCAGACGTTTGAACGATTAGCAGGACGAGCTCAGCGAGGGGAGAGAGGACGAGCGCAGGACAGATGATTATCGCTGCATTCAGGGGCATCGTGGGTCTGGATCAGTGGACCCGCCCTCTGCAGCTCAAGGTGCAGGGCTCCAGACGACACAGTGTTAAAGTTACACTGCCAGTCAAAAGTTTGGACACACCCACTCCTTCAGTGTTTTTTTTTATCTTCAACATTGTACATTAATAGTGAAGACATCCACACTGAAGGAACTGGTATTGAACTATGTAGTAAACAAAAAAGTGTTTAAATTTATTTTGGCTTGTTTAAAGTAGACAAGTGTGCCATGAGTGTGCAAAGCTTTGATGACAGCTTTGCACACTCTTGTGTTTTCCTGCGACGGTCCTCATGATAGGCAGTGTGATCACATTGACCAATGGTTTTAGCGTCTGCACTTGGGGACATATTCAACGTTTGTGAGATTTGTCAGATTGATTGATTCATTTGGTCTTTTTCCTCATAACAAAGACCAAAGGCTCTTTACCCGCTGTATGCAGACACGTAACAAACTTCTGTATGGTCGTTTGCTTGAAACTAGGCACAGTATTTTAAAATCCAGACAACACAGATTACGCTGCTGACTCTGTACCCACCCTTCTTCTACACATAAGAAGTGATGATCTAAAGCATATTAAGAATGCAAGATATGGCGAAAGTAACTATTGACAAGAGACATAAAGTGTTTCCATCATAGCTACATGTGCCTACTTTGGGCCATACAACATATAAAACATGTTCTAGATGTTTAATGCTTTTTTGTTTACTACATAGCGCCATATATGTTCCCTCACAGTTTGGATGACTTCAGTATTGACGTGTTCATAGGATTCACAAACACAATAACAACAGGTTTTATTTGTTTTTATTTGTCAAAGTTAACTCAACTTTACATTTTTTTAAAAAAGATTCTTAAGATTTCCAAAACCAACCTTTTTATTGGATTATCTTGTTGATTATTTTACTGATGTTGATTATTATTTTGTTTATTTTGTGGATTATTTGCTTGTGATTATATTGTTGGTTATAACTTATTTCAGTTTTTGTTCAATTTTTGTGAATTTTACTGATTATTTTGTTAATTTTGTTCATTAGTCAGTTCATTTTTGTTTCTTTTATTTGTTCGTGTTTAGTTAATAGTGTTTTTCAGTTATAACTTTTCGATTTACTCATTGTTCAATTCGAAGATCAATTTTCTTTTTCATTCAAGGAGTAAAATGCACAAAATGTTACATGTGGATTCATTTTCAGTGAAAACCAGAGGCATTACAGCAGTTTATAATAATTTTTTTCTACTGTTGGAACCCAAACAGACACTACATATAAACCTGAAAATTTGCATTATCTGAAGGGATCGTGTGGGATTGCCAGCTCAAATTAGTTGAGTTTGCTAAAAAAGTTCAAGAGTTATAGATTAAAGTTTGAGTGAAGCTGAAATGTTGAACTGTGCTGAGATTTCACCTTAAATTTATAGTGATTTGAAGTATTATTGAAGTGAAAAGTAAATTCCATGCTTGTTCAAAAGACACTAAGGCATGGATGACTTCTAACTTTCTCCTGCTGAACAAAAACAAAACCAAAGTTATTATATTTGGCCCAATCTAAGGAGTACCCTCCCTAATGACTTCCTTCATCTAGACAACATTTCGGTAGATTCCAGTGCAGTTGTGAGGTTCTTGGGGGTGATTGTGGATCAGGATTTATCCTTCAATTCTCACATAAAACAAATGTCCAGAACTGCCTTCTTTCATCTCTGTAATTTTGCCAAAATCAGGAATGTCCTGTCCCATCCATACTGGCAGGATGGACCCAAATAAAGACATAAAAAGTCTCCAGCTGATCCAAAACGCTGCAGCATGTGTTTTAACTGGAGTCAGAAGGAAAGATCATATTTCTCCAATACTAGCTTCTCTTCATTGTCTACCTGTAAAATTTAGAATCGAATTTAAAAATCCTCCTCTTAACTTACAAAGCCCTAAACAAGGCTCCACCCTATATCAAAGACCTTATTGTTCCTTCCAATGTGGGTGCGGGATGCAAACACTCTGTACTTTTAAAACTAGGCTTAAAACTTTCCTTTTTGACAAAGTATTTACCGTACTTTCCGGACTATAAGTCACACTTTTTTTTTCATCGTCTGGCTAGGGGAGCAACGTATACTCAGGTGCGACTTATGTATGAAAACACTGAGAGCACAGCTTCACGGCAACCTGGAGGATGCGCCATGCAACTTTCCAGCAAGTCATCGGACGGACTGACAAGGCATGAACTTGAGTGACAAACGAAACCATCCTGTCGGGATCAGAAAGGCCGGAATAATTGGAAATGGAACTGATGCCGAGTCTGACGACAGCCACGCAGAGCAGGAAGCGGCACTTCATCTACCTCCGGAGTTGGTGGAGTTGTTCAGAAGCGACACCGAGGATGAAGAATTTAAAAAATTTAGCGATTAGTAGTGAGATTGTGAGTTTGGTGAACTTGTTAGATTATGTTCTTTATGCTATATTTATGTGAATAACTGTTAACGTAATGTATTAACATATGAGACACCTCTTCAGCCTCTTGTTCTCTATTCTATTATTACTATAACTTGTCTTTCAAGATGAAATGTCTGGTCTTGGTGTCGGATTTTGTGAAATAAATTTCCCAAAAAAAATGCTACGTGTAGTCCAGTGCGACTTATATATGGTTCTTCTTCATTATGCATGTTTTGGCTTGTGCGACTTATACTCAGGAGTGACGTGTAGTCCAGAAAATACGGTAGTTAGGTCTAGGTCAGGAAAACCCTTAATCTCCCCTTAGCGCTGCTGCATAGTCCTAAACTGCTGGGGGACAGTGATGCACTGAGCTTCGCTTTCTACCTCGGTCTTTATCTCCTTTTTTAACTCTTCCTATACCTCTCTCTCTAAATCGCTTCCCTCCCTCCCACTCTCCCCACCATCTCTCTTCTTCTCTCTCTCCCTCTACTTCTTCTCTCTCCATCTTCCTTTTCTCTCTTTATCTCTCCCCACTCTAGTCACCGCTCTTTCTCTGTCACTCTCTAACCCCCTTTCATATTTTCTATTTTGCAATACTGTGATACAAACTTGCATCTTCCCTGTAGTTTTGTGCTTCCTCCCTCTGCCCTAGGAATCCTCTCTACCCTTTTCTTTTGTCTCTCCTCTGTCCACTAACCCCAACCGGTCCAGGCAGATGGCCGCCTACCCTGAGCCGCTGGTTCTGCTGGAGGTTTTTCCTCCCCCGTTGCCCTTGTCTTACTCTCAGTGGTTCTGTTTACGCTGTATAGTCACGAGGTCTCGGCCTTGAATTGTGAAGTGCTTAGAGATGATTTGTGCTATACAAATAAAATTGAACTGAATTGAAGGAACACTGCACTCTTGTTGCCATGGTAACCACAGTGCCAACCGTTTTTTCCTATGGACAACAATTTTGTCAAAAAAGCTTTATATATTAAGAGGTATAAAGGTTAGGATTATGAAAAGTAATAGCAGGAATGTCTTGAATAAGCTGAACGTTTTGAAGTTTAAATGGTTTGAATCGGACAAAAAAATGTAGGACTAAGTGGCAAAAAACATACGGAACTGGAAGAAGATGATGAAGAATATTAAAGACTGAAAACAACAATGGTGGGATCACAGGGTCAGCAATCCCTCTAATAATATGTTTGTGTCTGGAACTGAAAGGTGTTGGGAACCACTTTCTTAAGGCGTTGCTTCTTTTAAAGGTGTCTGTGTTCTTCAGCATCTCTTTATTAATTTAGATTTAGATTTAGATTACATTCAAATGGCCAACCTACCTGAGGACGGTGACTTTGCAGCACAAGGAAAATAACATCCACGCGTCCACTACTTTTAATAGACCTCAAGAGGATAATGGCACAAAAATGGACAAGGGCACGTCTTTGCTTCCGATGGCGACGCCTTAAACAGAGCCCAGTGTAATGAATGAGGCTGTTGTGGTGATCAGCGTAGTCGCTGTGTTTTAGTGGAATTCATGAGAATAAATCAAACCGCGGCTCCTTGAGGTAAACGTCTGACCTTCACTGAAGCCTGAACAATGCACAGCAAGGGCGTTCAGCTCACTCCGGCGTCGGCATTTCTCTGCACCTCAGTGTTAACGTGTTGCAAACGTGTGTGAAGCCAGGTTTGACTTTTAGTGACGTCTGAAAACACTGTCGATAGAAAAGAGATATGGCAAAACAGAACTGAAATACAGGGAAGATTTAGTGATGCATAGTTGAGGTTAAAATTGTTAGCCCCCTATGAAAATGTGAGTTTTTTTCCCCCAGATGTTTCCCATGCTTCTCACTCCAGATATGGATACAGCAGATAATTTTTCAATTTAGTGAGTTTTGTGCCTCTATATTACCTTTAAATTCTAAAGCGCTGAGGCATTTGACCTGCGTGTCTGAGTTTCTGTGATTAGTTCAAAGTTTGACCTTGAAATTTCCCCTTAGAATCAGGACCTTAGAATAAGGTATTTAATCTGTTGCAAAGAAAAGGTGACGCTTTGAAATGCTCTGTTAAAAAATCTGAGGAAAAAAAAATCACAGGGGCCTAATTATTAGACCTCAACTGTATGTTTACGCAGGAGTTTTGTTTCTCATTTTTCATTAGAAATAAAAGGGTCATACCAGGACCTTAAAAAGTAATTTAGTATTTCCCATTCATTTGACCACAAGTCCACATTTCTGAGTTTCTCGGCTGCAACTGATTTCGACCTCCTTATACACCTATTGGCCATAACATTATGAAGCAGTAATAATCTAAATTATCTTCCTCCAGTTGCACGTGTGAGTGGGTAGGATATATAAGTGTGCAAGTCACCATTTAGTCCTTGAAGTTGATGAGTTTAAAACAAAAATTTGGCAGCATAAGGAGGCAGGCAACATAGACATGGACCGCAGTATGATGTCAAGACAACTGGATCAAAGAATCTCTAATACTGTGGGTCTTGTTGGGTGGTCCTGGTCCTGGTCCTGCAGTGGACAGAACCTCATGAGGAAGGAAGGACAACTGGATCTCCAGCCAGTAGAGGATCTAAGAGAACAAAACATTACTACCACATAATGTTGTGTAGGTTCCTGCTTTTGATTCCGAACAGCTCTAACCCAAGACATGGGCTGTACCAGACCTGTGGAAGCTGCTGTAATAACTGTCAGTACATTACACATTAGACATTATAGTAACACATACTTTAAATCCTGTAAGTTGTGAGCTTTGGCTTTATGAATCTCATCTGTTTTTCCAACACATTTCAAAATGCAAAATAAAATCCAGTTATTCATCTTTACACCAATTCTGTTGGGGTACTATCCACTGCAGACTAGAACACCCAGCAAGATCTTCAGGTTTGGATTCAATGACCCAGTCGTTACCATCACAATTTGTTCCTTGTCAAATTTGCTCAGATCCTTACTTAGGTTGGACAATTTGCTGCTTTCAATGCAAAAACATCAATGGCTAAATGTTCATTTGCTGCATAATACATCCACTCACTGACAAGACACTGGAGCCATATAATCAACATTATGACCACCTCACCAGTTAGTGGTCATAAAGTTAGAACTGATTGGCGTACCTCCGCCAAGGAAAGAATCTGCATGAAAACACTTCATGCTGGATGGTCTCTCAGACAAATAATGTCTAATAACATTCTTAGGCACCTTAATTCTTATCATTTAAAGTGTAAATTATATTCAAATGTTATGCTATATGGATTATTTTACAGTAATAAGCCCAAAATACTCTGGGAAGCAGAAGTCGGTGAATTTAGATGTCTGGTTAGAAACGGCGTCAGGCTGAAGGTTCGTATTTACTTTGATGTTTTAGGCTGTGAAATAAGCAAAATATTTATCTCAAATGTTCATCATCTGTGTGGTTACATCAATAAATGACTGAACAGAAGAGCACAGCAAAATCTGTTTCCCAGAATAGATATATTTTACACACAAACAAAGCTACATTCATACAAACATACATACGTACATACTATACATACGTACACACAGTCTTACATCCATACAAATACATAGTAGTTTATTGGATTTTCCTTTTATTATAAAAAGCAATTTGATATATTATTACTTCGTATACTGTGTTATACTGTTAGGGCAAGGTCACTGTTAAAAAGCATGCACATTATTTTGGTTGTGTCCAGATAAAATGCCTGCAAAGGACTCTAAGTGCTCCTGAGTATCAGCTGGAGGATTTTACCACGTCAGAGCATCTTCACGAAGCCGGAGCAAGCTGTCAATCAAACCAAATTACATTACGTAGGATATCCGTCTGCTCACAGTGGCTGCCATTCTCCGGGCATCCCGTATCCGATGTGATGACCCTCCTCCGTCTGGTACCCTCCGCAACTCGAACCAAGCACTCAGAATTATTTGCAAGTACAGCAGCTATGTCCCGCCACTTCCGCTTTTGTTGGATGGGGCTTAATTTTGGAAATAATGTCAACTGAAGTCATGACGATGCAAGAATTTTTTTTTTTTCACCTCATTTGAATTAAGCCACCGTAACTATGATGTTGGTGATTTTCTCGTCAAATATTCTCGTCATCATTTACATTTTTGCCAAAGTCAGGTCCCATAACCTAGAAGGAAAGGGGCAGGACTTTGCTATAGAGAGCCTAAGTCTTACTGTACCTTTTCCAGTTTTGCCTCATGGGACCTGACTTCAACCAACAAAAAAAAAAAAAATTGTATTCCACTAAACGGCAAGCAAATCATGCCATCATTCACACATATGTTGCTTGGTAATTTGAAAGACAACTTCTCAAGTCAAGAAAGTCAGTGTTTGTTATGAAACTGTGAGACTGAAAACACAGTTACAAAACGATAACCCAAGAATGGCATATGTGACGTCATGGTAAAATGTCTCTCCCCAGTCTGTTCAGAGCTGTTGGAGAATCTCACAGCCCTGGAATTATTTCACCTCTCTGACTACTTTATTCTTGAACAATGATGTGAGTTTTGCAGATTAAACAGCCATTTTGGTTTTTGGTGATGTACAGTATATTATCTAAGTGCAGCATATTATCTGAGTGCTGTAGTTGTACTGTGTTTATGGTAAACTTTGACTTCCTTGTGTAAATGCAGACAGATGTCATTTGCAGCCAGGTGTCCATGTCCAACTGTGCTTCTTAAACCTAAGAGCTGTGTAAAGCCAACTACTGTAAATTTTTGGCACCTTCCTAATTTGAAATAATCTGAAGATTTCTCCTATATTGTACATCATGATCTTTTAACGCTAACCCTGAACTTGTACAAGTACAATCCCCAATTCCAATGAAGTTGGGACATTGGGTAAAACATAAATAAAAACAGATTTGCAAATCCTTTTCAACCTATATTCAATCAAATACACTGCAAACACACAATATTTCATGTTAAAACTGATGAACTTTTTTAATTTGATGTCTCCAATATGTTCCAGAAGAGCTGGGACAGAGGCAAGAAAATACTGGGAAAGTTGAGGAATGCCAAAAAGCACCTGCTTGGAACATTCCACAGGTGAACAGGTTGATTGGAAACAGGTGAGTGTTGTGATTGGCTGTGAAAGGAGCAACGCTGGAAGCTCAGTCGTTCCCAAGTAAGGATGGGGTGAGGTTCGCCACTTTGTGAACAACTGTGTGAGCAAACGGTCCAACAGTTTAAGATCAATGTTTCTCATTGTACAATTGCAAGGAATGTACAGATTTCATCGTCTGCAGTCCATAATATCATCAAAAGACTCATAGAGTCTTCTGCAATTTCTGCAAGTAAGCAGCAAGACTGAAAGCCAACACTGAATGTCCGTGACCTTCGATCCTTCAGGCGGCACTGCATTAAAAACCAACATCATCCTGGAAAGGATATCACCACGTGGGCTCAGGAACACTTCAAAAAACAACTGTCAGTTCACACAGTTCATCATTACAACTACACGTACAAGTTAAAACTGTACCATGCAAAGTGAAAGACATAGTATGTCAACAACACCCAGAAACAGCGCCGGTTTCTTTGGACCTGAGCTCATCTGAGATGGACTGACGCAAAGCGGAAAAGTGTGCTGTGGTCTGACGAGTCCACATTTCAATGTTTTTGGAAATCATGGGTGTCGTGTCCTCTGGGCCGAAGAGGGAAAGGCCATCCAGATTGTTATCAGCGCAAAGTTAAAAAAAATCAGCCTCTGTGATGGTATGGGGGTGTGTTAGTGCCCCCCACGGGTGACTTGCACATCTGTGAAGGCACCGTAAACGATAAAAGGTACAGATAGGAATGTGTTGCAGGCATCAAATTAAAAATTGGTGAATAATTTGCAAAAAAACAATGAATTTAATCAGTTTGAACATTAAATATCTTGTTTTTGCAGTGTATTCAATTGAATATAGGTAGAAAAGGATTTACAAATCATTGGATTCTGATGTATTTATGTTTTATACAAAGTCCCAACTTCATTGGGATTGGCACTGAGTTAGTGTCCAGTGAGGATCCATTAACCCAGTGCATCACTGAGCTGCAGATGCTTTACATTTACATCCATTTTAACTCCTCCCTCCCTCAAGAGGCTCTGCCTTTTGTCAAGCCGTCAAATAAACATAAAACATTAAGTTAAATTAAAACTTCACTGTGGGCCAGGTACTTGGCACAAATAACACCTGCTATAAAATTATCTTCTAAATAGATGCATATTATATGCATAGTTGATGTAGTTGTGTAATTCAGATAGATTCAAAATATTGTTTGTCATAATCACATTTTTTCTGAAGTCAGGTCCCATAACCTGGACAGGAAGGGGCGGGACTTAGCCTCTGTAGACGGGTTGACTTGAGTCTGGTTGTGTACATGTTTGTTGTATTGCACTAACTTTCTTTTTAACTAGGCCTCGTCCTTCTTTTTTCTTCTTCTACTGTACTTCCTTTTTTTTTGACAATTTCACATCAGTTTCTTCGTCCACTGTTCAACTTTCTTTGGTCCAAATGTTTGTTTGTCCTCACACAGCATGTCTCCAAATTCAAATCTCCTCATCTGTCACCATATTTTAATTTGTCACATTACTAATATTTCATGTTTCCCACAGTGACCTCGTGAGAGCAACTTGGCATCGAGTTTGTGTTCATTACATCCCACGATTTTCAGTCTGAGAGAAAAAAAACTTCTCCACTGACTCCAGGTGGGTAAATAGTCGGGAGGGGGCGGGGGTTGGCGTAGAATACCTTGACTAATTATTGAAGCGTTTCTGTCTTGTTTGTGTCTTATTGAACTTTGTGTCTCAGTTGGTTACGACGACGACGATGGATCCGTCCTCCGCCTCCTCGTCCTTCTCCTCCAGCGACTGGACGATGCACGGCGTGGCATCAAACGGTATCCTCTCCATGACGGCGTCGGCGCTCTGTGCTGGCAGTCCTGGACTCGAGCCTCGGGTTGAGGGGGCGTCCTCTCTCAGCGGGGACGGGGTCAGAGAGCATGGCTCCGGTTCCAAGGTTAATGTCACCTCTTCTACCTGTGGGAGCAGTGGGACGACTGTTTTAAAGACCAAAACAAAGCTGCTTGAAAGAAAAACAGTGCTGCGTGCCAGGTTAATCACACTAGTGATGCAAATTGTAATCACTGTACAGCACTGGCGTCTGCATTTTTGTAGTCGCAAAGGGCTGCACTTGAACAGCCCACAAAGGTCCTTGTTAGGAGGATTTTTGTGCAGCATCATTTTGTTGATAAAGGTGCATCTAAAAAATGCATGGAAAAGTTTCTTATTATTTGTTATTTCAGCTGAAACAAGTACAAACTGTAACAATCCGCATTTATCAAAATTAAAATTAGACAAACGTTTAAAACCTTTTTGCATGTACAGCAGGGGTCTGTAACCTGTGGCTCTTCAGCCCCTCTGCAGTGTCTCCTGTGGCTTTGTCCCATTACAATAACCATAACACACAAAATAAGCACAAAATTAACAAAAATTAAAAATTAAGAAAATACTCCAGACTGAGCAAAATATTCAAGAAAATAAACAAAATGAACAAAATGATGATGAAAACTGAAAAAAATGAGTAAAATGATAAATGTTTTTCAATTTTCCAGATTTTTTCCGCAAAAAAACCCAAAATACAAATAGTTTTATTGACATGTTGTCATTTGTCCTGTGGTTCATAAAAGTCTCTGATATCTTTGTGACTCTGGACATACATGTATTTGTTTTTTCTTTCCATCCTGCTCTAGAATGTGTACAGTTGTCACTTTCTGCAGTAAGTTTTCCATAATATTGTAGCGGCTGTGGGGTGCCGCTAGGGGGAGCCACCCGGCATTATGGGGACTTGTGGGTTTATGTTGGGG
>JAQQAE010013122.1:0-12880 GCA_029823295.1 Pseudamia nigra | reverse complement strand
TAATGTTTATCAGTACATTACAGAAAATAATGAACTTTATCACAATATGCTAATTTTTTGAGAAGGACCTGTATATGTTTATTTATATATTTGATTTTCACTTTTTTCTTTGTTCTGTTTTTGCTTATTTTATTAGTCTATTCTGTTAACTTATCTGGTAAACTTTGCATATTTTGTTCATTTTCAGTACAATTTCTTGCATTTTTAACAGGGTTGTTAATTTTAATGTTTTTTTTTCATCATTTTGTGTAATTCATGAACCCATGCAGAAAAGGCACAAGCTCATTGATTCACAATTCACTTAAACAGTCAAAGCTTGCAGGAGGATCTCAAGATGCATTATTAAAAATGCTCCAAAATTCAAATTCATATCTGCACTGCTTATATGTGTCCGTGGAAAGCGTTTTTAATGGTATTGACAAAAAAGCATGTTGCTTTGATTTACCCTTAAAATGTCCAGTCGACAAAACTAGCTAGTAGCCCATGATTAGTCACGCACCACGTTGATGAGATAGGTCACCTGCCAGTCAACATGACTTAAAACCTCATAGGTGTACAAGCTTATTTCTCACTTGCAGAGTCAAAAACAGTCACAGCAGTAGATACTACAGAACTAGCATCTGCAGCTTATCTAACCACAGGATGGCTGAGGAGACATACCCTGCATTTCAGATTCCCTCATCATCTGATATAGATGAGAAAAGAACAGATATATAAGCCGTGATGAGTGGCAGGTCACCTGTTTCATCATTTCTATCAGTGTGCCACTAATAAAAGGCTACTAGCTACTTTTCCCAGCGTTGTCAATTGGACCTTTAACCCCTGCAACCGACTCATTTAGCCCTCATACTGGCCAGTTGGTTTATGGGGGCGGGGCTAATTTTAGCTTTACTGTGATTGATTTTTTTTGACATGGCAAATTTTTAATTTCAAGTATAAAATTCTGCCTCATTGTGGGGAGGGGGCAAGCTGTGATGTCACACAGTGTGATCATTCAAAATGTTTGTGTGTGTTTTTTTTTTACCTGTTTTTCAGGATTGACAGTACTGAAAAAAAAAATCACATTTTGACAGCTTTTATTTCACAACACAATTTTTATATACCCCTCAGAACCCAATGACGATGCATTTTCACAGTAGGGAACCTTTAATATCCAACAAACTGCTCTCTAGCAACATACATCTAATACCACTACTGAGCAGATTATGCTTATTATTCACATTTAGTCATTAGCAGTTCTTTATTTTATAATAGTTCATAGGAAGAAGGAAGGAGACTATTTTTTTTTGTTTTAAAGGTCAAACACTGCAGATTGTTTTAAAAGGAAATCTTTATTAAATGGCAGCTATATATATATATATATATATATAAAGAAACAACACCCACACAGTAAAGTAAAGCTTCCATTTTGTTTTTAAAGGTCTGATAAACAAGAGGCAGATTACCTACAACCTGATGGGCTACTTTGTTCCTGTGGACGCTAAACACTCCTAAGAACACACTAATCCGCGGTTGGTCCTTAATCTCCTCCTGACAACACGGCACTAGCTGCGGACCGCGCCAAAGTGCTTCTTTACGCATCATTTTTATCGCTCCAATCCAGCTCCTGTCTTTTTGCGTAAAGGCACCACAGCTCTGGCTGACCTGCCTGCTCTGCCCTGTGTTTCTCCTCACGGTGGGCTTTGTGATACTTCACTGTGCATGTGCCATCCAGGGTTATCCGCCTCTCCATTGCAGTCTTTTCCAGCGCAGAGACACCAACACTGAAGCTCTCTTTTCACTCGGAAACCTAGTCTTGAATGATTTAAAATAAGCCAGAAACTTTCTTTGGATGTACTATTTGGATCAGCAAGAGGACACGCAAACAATTACAAGGACGTTCTGTATTTTCACTGACAAGTAACTGCACCGGGGGAGAAAAAGAGAAAAAAACACCGTGCTATGTTGAAACACTTTCTGAAAACCCGACTGGAAATATAGACAAGCCCACACGCGATAGTTATTTCGAAGACTACAGAGTGGGGACTGTAAATATGCTGTGAGGCGCTTTGTCGCAGCTTGGCTCTGGCGACTGCAATTTCGACTGAAGCATCTGCTGGTGAAAAATTGTCAAGGAGAAAGTGCGAAAGAAAGAAGCGATGTGCGCCTGGGTAGGCAGCTGGTTTTGCAGCTCGTCTCCTGGAATTAGTAGATGAAGGGAAAGGGAGCGGCTGGAGCCCCAAACCAGGGAAACAGAATACTCAGCCTGCGGTTACATGAAATGGATACTTGTCCATCTCTAAAGGTAAGAACTGACCCCGTAGAGAGCGTTAATAGCGTCAGACATGCGGGAATTCACAATGCTGTGGACTCAAGAGGACGCATTTTCACTTATCCTCTTCTTTTCTGGGGGACGTGGAAGTTTCAGTTCACCTACATCTGCTGCATATTGTATAAAAGCTTTTTTATGTATTTGCCACAAACGCTTCACCGGCTCTGGACTTGAATTGCCGATAATGGAAGGTGTGTTAATGGGCTGTTGCCTTATACTCCCGGGAAATCGCAGGTATCCACAGAAAGTGGGGGTCTGTTTAGCGTCGCGGAGCCTGCTTGGGCACCTTTTTAGGTCTCTGTGTGATTGCAATAGATGTGTTTAATTTGTTGTTTTGAGTGGGGAACGTGGCTGCTTTGCACTGAAACCAAGAAAGCTGGAGGGTTGTGTCCGATGCATACTAATCCTGGGTGTGAAACTGTGCGCGTTCGGTGCCAGTGTACGTGTGTGCGTTTTCTTGGGTGTGTTTGTGAAACAGGGGGGCATGGAGGGACGAATTAGCCCCCTCTTCCCAAAATGTTCCCTTGTGATTACAGTAATCGGAGAGGTTACTGAACTCATAGGTGTGGATTTCAGGCAGGGTTGGGGGTGGGGGTTCATCCACTTCAGTAAATTGGACATTGCCCCTCAATAAAACTGCTTCTATTCATTTTCTGTTCTCAGTTACATAAATAAAAGTTGTTAATGAATTTATTTGTCCATTTTATCTATATTTTTTTCAGTTTTGCTCCTTTGATTTATTATTTCGTTCATATTTTCCTTATCCTTAGCCATTACGTTAATTTTCTTTTCATTTTCCAGAATATTTTATTCAGTTTTGTTAATTTTGCTGCTTATTTCCTTCATATTTGCTAGCCTCCTTCGTTTGTATGTTTGTTCATATTCTTGATAATTAGTATTTATTTTATTTGTGTTGTAGTTCATATTTGCTCATTGCTGCTCCATTTGAGAATTATTTTCCCTATTTTTTGTTAATTGTTGCAGACTGCTTACTTTTGTTGATTTTGCTGTTTGTTGCATTCATATTTGCTCAACTTCTTTATTATTATGTTTATGTTTTTCATATTCTTGATTATTATATTAGTTTTTTTATCTCTTGTTTATTTCATTAGATGTTTTGTTTATTTTATATATTCCCTTGGTTATTTTTTCATTTTTGTTCATTTTCTTGATTGTTCTATTCATTTTCTTTTTTATTTGGTTGATTTTTGTTCATTTCTTTGGTTATTTTGTTAATTTGTGTTCACTTTCTTGATTTTTTTTTTGTCATTTTTGTTCATTTTCTCGATTATTGTTGTCATTTTTGTTCCATTCAGAAACTTGTGCAGTAAAGACATGCATTGATGCATTAACAAACCAAACCTACACGCCTGGTTAAACTTGAATCACTTTGGACTGTGCCAATGCAGCCCTTTAAGGATTACATCAGATGTCTCCTGTGTGTGTTCATATATTAAACCCACGGTCCCCTCACGACCTGGGAAAATATTCATCTGTGCTCCATGTTTGTGCGCGTCTGGTTAAGGGATCGACGGTTGCCATAAGGCACCGTGGGTAGGAGTGTTGCGCTACCACCCACTGTAATCGCCTCCCTCTTGTGGATTAGAAGTGGTAGCGTGGCACTTGCGGGATCGCCGCACTGAAATAAGAGCGCGGAGGAAATCAGCACCACGGACAGCAACAAAGTCAACCCGCGTCCACAGAGCCTTCAGACGCCTAAAGGGGAACTTTACAGTATAGGCACGTAAATGGCGCTGTCCACGGTGCTGAAATCAGCTCGCTGGACAGCGCCAAAGTCAAACTGCATTGACAGAGCCCTCACTCATAAACGTCGGCTTCATCCGCACGTGAACGCCTGTTTGTTTCAGGATAAAAGGCTAGCGACACATTTTAAGCTTATGAATGACTTCCTCAAAATCAGTCTGTGTAGTGTGATTGTGAGTGATTGGTGCCAGAACAAAGAACACTATTTAACAGAACAGATTCATGCTGAATTATTCCGTTGCAAAATGAGTCACCAACAAGTGCTCTCTGCATGTCCGTTCTTTGCTCCTGTAGTTGCTCTCATCAGCCCTAAGTGTCTGCACTGACAGACTCATACATTTACACCGATTCTAACATGTAAAAATGGTCATGATAAAAGAATAAATACATTCCCCCTTTCCAGAAATGTTAAAAAGCAGTTTAATTAACACAAAACATCACAAAAATGATATAAAAACAGTAATTAAGCTTATGTTCAGTGTCATTTATTTTTGTGACTCAAGTCAATTTGGGATATTTAAAGAGACATAAAAAAATTTCCACAAAGAGGCAGTTTATTTGTCACGATTAGTGTAATTTTATTTTGTTCTTTTTTGTTTTTTCAGTAACCTTGCCATGAGGGTCAGGTTCATTGCATTGGCCAGACAGGATCCTGATGGATGATGCTATTGATTTAAACTATGCCATGTACAGGGTTATTATGGAGGTTTGATTGATATTTACTAGTAACTAATTCTCTAATTCATGTTGTACTTTACGGAAGTGAGATATTATATGACTACATTTTAAAAAAAAATTCTCGATGAACAACATGAAGTGAAATATAGTGCATCTGTGAGCATATACAGCATTTTAAAATTGTTTTTTTCTGTGGTCATCATCACCTTATATTTGCACAAACAACACTTGCAAATGTTCTGGTGTATATTTTTTCTTTATGCAGAACCAAATAATTATAGGTGTTGAGTATATTCAAATTATTTGACCCTTGTACCCCAGGGTGGTCTGGTGTAGGTGGAGTACCATATCTACTGTATAATACTCCCAAAAGTGAAGACAATACAAGGGTTCATCTGACCCTTCTGTAGTCACATTTTGTGTGGTTTATTGCATTTTCATACAGGATAGTCATGAAATCCAAAGTAACAACAGCCTCTTACTATCATTGCTATTTAAGACTTCTCTCTTGCTAACAGTCACAACAAGCATCAACAGCAGTCATCTGATATGTTGATATTACTGACAGATATTGTCTGTCAATGCGTGATGCCAGAATGATGCTTCAGGGTTAATGCCTTCTGTCGAGACTGCGCTGTAAAATTGATAGGCCTGGTTTGACAGATGAGATAACCCGTGATTGCAGGCAAACGCAATTTATGGGTACGGCAGATGGATGCTGAGGATGCAGTCATAAGTAGGCCAGTTTTACCTTGGGGAGAAGCTTGGCATGCACATGGCTCCCAGAGAATGTTAGAAAGTTGTTGTTTTGCAATGGAAATTATGAGCGAGCGAGAGAGGACTGGAAGGACTTCTATTTTCCTGTCACACTGCAATAATAGAAAAGGTACCAGCTCCTGTTCAGTTCTACTGTAGTTCACATGGAATTGCCTCAATGGAAGCAATTTTTCAAAGTTCAAAAATAAAGTAGAAAATAACTTGGGATTTAGCCTTAAATCCTCTTTGGTGTCCAAACTCTGTTGAAGAAAAGTGGAGCTTGGTCTCTATTCAGAAATCTGAATAGGACTCCACGCAGTCACCTTCAGCAGAAGAATGAGCCCTGCTCACACACACACACACACACACACATAATGAACATGTAACATCACATACACAGTGACTATAAAACAGGACTCAGGAGGAGCAGACATGCAGGAACTCAGATGTGTCTGGTCTACTGTAAAATAATGAATATACAGTAAAGCATTTCATGGCAACGAAGCAGGGCTGCAGGGCATTTCCATGTGCTTCATCTGCTCATGTCTTGGTGCATCAAGAGTTAAACATTTCCCAAATGAATTTAATCCTCACTCCTGTTGTCACCCAGTTAAGTTTTGTTTGCTTTCTAGCCTGGTGGCTGGAGCCCAGCTGCTGCAGAGCAGCATATGTGCTGAGTGAACCTGACACTTCATGCAGAGTGTGCAGAAATCACTAGCTGGGGTGGACCCCTGAGATTTGCAGGAGTAGACTTTATGATAAAGATTGGTTTGTTACATAACCAAATTGTTGCTCTTGAGAGCACTTTTTCTCTTATTCATTTTAATCACTACGCCTAAATACATTTTGCTCACATATCAGTAATCTGTACTAAGAAGTTAGACTTTGAATGTAACACAAGATGGAGAGCATGTGCTTTATTTGGATGGCCTCTATTTGCAGCAGTTTGTCTTTAGCTGGTATCAGTTCAGAAAACTGGCCCAGATCCTTGTGGACACATTGCTTCATGGTTATTGCAGAAAATGGCACTTGACTATTGTGCATCAAAGGAAGCTGTATACCTTGAGGGACAGGCCTATTGTGGAGCTCAGAGAGAACCTCAGGGACTGTACATAGGCGTCAGCTACTTTCCTTTGTGAAACACAAGTCGGAGCATTAAGATGTCACTGCTGACTGACCAATATGACCATGGGGACGCAGATACACAGTAGCAGCTACGGATGTGAAACTTGAGCACACTTAAAGTGAAGGGGAGAACATTTGCTGCAATAATTATGGACCAAATATGAATACAAAATGTCTGGTTCACCGCTCAAATGCTTCATAAATAAATATTTCAAATGTATTATACTGTGTGTCAGGTAACAAAGGCTAAAAACATCAGTGGTGTCTTGTTGCCCCTCTTTAGCTTTCATCATTTGTTTTGTTTTATGTCTGTGTTCTATAGGCCTGTGAGCTGCCGTTTCACTGACCCTTTCTCCTCTCCCACATGAATTCTCAGCTGTTGTTGTTGCACTTTTGAATACAGTTGACTCTGTCATTTAATGGCTTGTTCATTCATCATAGTCAGCATTTTCAGCCCACTCAAGCTACAGTATTTCAACAAACTTCCAACAAAACCCAGAGTTTAGGCTTACTGCTCACAATGTGTTCACTCCTGCTTATAGACTGGGGAGAAGGACAGTCAAGCGATGTTAAGAATATATCTTATGAGCGTATGTACACTACCAGTCAGAGTTTGGATGCACTTTTTCCATAAGTGTTTTCATTATTTTTATAATTTTCAATTTTGTACATTAATACTGAAGACATCCAAACAGTGAAAGATCATGCATAGAATAAACAAAAATGTGTTGAACAACCCAAAACATGTTTTAGATGTTAGATAGTCCAAAGTAGTCACATTTATCTATGATGACAGCTGTGCATTCTCAAGAAATTCATCAGGTAGTCATTTAAAATGGTTTTGGAATCACAGGTGCGTCTTGTCAAGTGTTAATGTGGGTCATTTCTTGTCTTCTTAATGCACATCAATTGTCTTATGCAGAGGAAGGGTGGGGACAGAGTTGATTGTACTATTAGTTGAACTACATCTACTGTACAAATCCATATTAAAAATGAAGGTTAGCCTGTTCAAAAAACATCTCAATAAGTTTGAATGTGGTCCCAAACAGTTACCAAAATCATGAAACACTATTTGAGTGTCTTTAATTTGGTGGTTTCTGGGGCTGGTAACTCGAATTGTAATTCTAATAAAACAATGAATAATTAATAATTGTAATAAACATACTGGCCTTTCCTGGGTTGGTCCTCATGAGAGCTAGTATGTGATAGTTTTTTTGACTGCACTTGGGGACACACTCAAAGTACTTGAGGTTGTGGATTAAATGATTGAGTGTTTCTTGCTGTAATACAGATTTGTACAGTAGGTATTAGTAGCACTTATAGGCTATTGATTTTGGTGCCCACCCTTCCTCTGCACAAGACACCTGATGCTCTAAAGCACATTAAGAATGCAGGACATGGTACTTAAAGGCACACCTGTGAATGAAAAACCTTTCCAGGTGACCATCTCATGAATCTGGTGAGAGAATGCAAAGTTATTTTCAAAGTTAAAGGTGGCTATTTTGGACAATCTAAAGTACGAAGCCTGTTCTGGGTTGTTTGCTACAGAATTTCATTTTCCACAGTACAAACATATACAGTATTAATGTACAATGCTGAAAATAGTAAAATGTTCAGTGAAAAAGTTACTAGAGTTATTGGATTATTGCACATTGGCCTCAAATTGTGTCAGTACTGGAAAAAGAATGAATTATTTATGTGCAGCAATAAATAAATGATGTTTTTGCTACGCTATATGACATGTAACAATAGGAGATGTTCATAGAGACAGATATTTGGCATTTAGTTTGCTTTAAGTTATTAATGCCTGTACATCACTCTGCACACTCAAACCCAACCATTTGACTGTGCCCGGTTCTCTGTCACCAATCTTGTGGTGTAATGTACCCTTCTTGTTAAAGTAATTCACAGCTCACAGTTCCCAATGCTCACTGCCACTGTGCTAATTAGTGCTGATAAATCCTAATAGTACATTTGAGCAGCAGTACTTCTAGTACTTCGAGCCACTTTAACCATCCTAATCCTTATGTGTCTTTAAGGTGATGGCATGTCTGGGTTTTATACACTTCTACATTTTAACCAACCCAATTTCAAATTTAAACTGTGTTGTATTTCTTATCAAAGGCTTCATCGCTGGATAATAAATTCACAGTGTCTGTTACAGCCTCATCCATACTGATTTAGGAGCCTTTTTTTTACATCAGTGAATAGTTTTATTAATTTTTTTTTATGTGCATCGCCACAAGACCCGCTATAAAATATGTCTTGTACTCTGTTAAAACAGTAAACAAATGATTTTTGTTATCATCAGTTTTATATGTGATAATAACTAACTTATTGTCAGTGTCTTCAAAGGCACATACATCTAGTGTTTTAGTGTCTTTTGTGTCATCTGTGTCTCCTTGTCTTTCATGTTGTTTTTGTCTGTTTGGCATTTTTTGCAATGATTTTCATCTTTTATCATTCTTAACATTGAGCATCTTTATCTTTTTATATTGTCTTGGATCTTTTTGCGTCTTTTAAACCTTTTTGTATTTTCTAACTTTTGTCAGTGTATTCTTTTTGTATCATTGTATCATTCTGCATTTGTCCTTTACACATTTTCCACCATTTTTGTCCGTTGTGAGGGTTGTATCAGGAAGGGCATCTGACATAAAAAAACCTATGCCGGATCAAACATGCGAATCATTGGTATTTCGCAGTGGCGACCCCTGAGGGGAGCAGCCGAAAGGAGAAGAAGACATTATTTTGTTTGTTCATCTTTTTATGTTATTTTTGTATTGTCCATTTTTGACTAAAAAAATGAAAACGATAAAAGTCATCTAGCTTCTTCCTCTTTCACTCAGGACCAGAACTCAGCCTTAAATAAGTAAATAATGATTTGAGATTTAACATGATAATCATCTCTATTGACTGATATGAAAATGTTGCTTTTTCAGTTATTAGTTGCTTCACATTTGAAGGTTGATGTTTGGTTGGGCAGAAAGGAAGAAAAAGAAACCCAACAATTATGACTGGTTTGAAATTATTTCTTGTACAAATTGGAACAAGAAACATACAATGTAAAAGTAGCAGAATGACAATTTTATAAATCATGCAATAAGATGAAAACAACATAAAGTACAAAAAACAAAAGATTCACAAACAATTTAAACACACAGGGATTAGAAAAAAAATAGAACAAATAAATCTAGCAATAGAATAATCTAACAATAAAAGAACAATGTACACTATAGGTGACAAGCTTTGACACATCTTCTTATTTGGTGTTTTTATTTTTACTTTTCCTGTTTTCAATATCACATATTAATACCAAAGACATCCAAACTGTGAAAGAACACATATGGAAATATGTTGTGAACAAGCCATAACATATATTTTAGATTGTCCAAAGGAGCCACATTTAGCTTTGATGACAGTTTTGCCGACTCATGGCATTCTCTCATCAGATTCACCAGGTTTTCATGGTTCCTGACATGGTTTTCAGACTTCGTAATGTGCTTTAGAAAAGGCAGTCCATCATTACTTTACAAAATTAAGATTTATTGATCAGAAAAATCTCAAGAACTTAAAAATGCCAAACTGTCATGAACCAAACCACTAATCTATAAATCATATCAAAGAGTGAATTTGTGCATAAGTGAATAATTCTGAAGATCGTAACTGCAATTTTATACTATTGCAAGAGTTACATTATTATCTAGAGCAGGTAAATGACCTGTTTTGAAGAGATGTAGGCTAAATAAATCAGGTTAGTTTTATGTTTGTGCTTTTTAAGACATATACACTTAAATACCATATAGATGCATTTAGGCAAAGGTAACAGGTTTTCATTCATTCTCAAGAGTGTGACATTAATCAGCACAACACAAACATTCAGTATCAAAAACATAGTTTTTGCTTGCTCTAAATGCCAAATTATTTTGGACCTAAATAAATTGTCTTTTAGGCCAGCCTTTTCAAAACACTGGGTCAGACCCAATGCTATCTGAGGTGCTCTAAAACTCTGTAATCTTTATGAACATATTATCTGCAGCAGTGCTAGTTCTTGGTCTTTCCTGGCACAGTCCTCTTGAGAGACTACACTTAAGGACACATTCAGAGTTCTTGAGATTTTTCAGATTGCGCAACCACTTTTAAAAATAACAATTGACTGTCTTTTCTCTTTACATAACCAAGTGCTACTTGCAATAATGTGGATTTGTACAGTAGTTGTAGTGGCACTGATAAGGCTATAGACTCTGTACCCAACCCTTAGTCCACACAAGACAGCTGATGGTGTAAAGCACATTAAGAGGGCAAACCATGGCATAAATTGCCTCTTGAAAAGGCACACATGTACAGCATATATTTTAGGAATTAAAAAAAAAATGTCTTGATGTTTTCTGATCTCCATTTTATGTCCGGGCATTTTTAATGAAGACCGCTTTAAAAGTCAAAACCCACTTCATGCACCCCAGGGCTACAATAATCTCACATGACCGAAAACAGGCTTCATATAGTATTGACTCACAGAATTTCCCCTCACTGCACTCACTGACATGCAAACCCTGAGTTGTATGCCACACAATGCATTTTAAAGTCCTGTAAAGTGATTTTAATGATTTCATAAATGAACAGTGTTTCCATTACTCCCATATAACAACCACAGACTGTCGTACACTGTGGGCTGAAAAAAGGTGATTGCTGACGTTATCACGCATCTGAAGTGCTCAATTCATCAGGCTCCCCTTACCCACTGATGTGCAGTGGGCCTCAAGGTTAGCAACACAAACTGTTTAGCTGCAGAGATCTAAAATGGAGAGCTCCTTGTGCCGCCATGGAGTGATAACATTCAGGCTCTGCTGAGGATGTCACCACTGTGAAGAAGCTGTAATTTAGAGAGGGGTTGAAAAGCTTATCTTCCTAAGCCCCTGAGCAAAATAAAGAAATAGTGGGAAAAAACACAAGGCACTGGCAATGAATCACAGTAGGAAAACAAGGCTAAAGAAAACACTGTGCAGTGAAGGTTCTGTGGTCAAAAATCAAGAGGTTGACTTATTATTATTCATGGAATTTGATGTTAAGACAGTGAGTGTCGCCCGATTTGGTCCTGAAAGGTCAATTGCCACTACACGGAGGCGTCTCTGTTCTTCTGAAATAGCAGCTACCTTGGAGTTGTCACAGAGGGAAATGAAAAAAAGTAGACACGAAATGGCTGTCTCACAATGACACAGCTGTTGAACTCAATGGGCGGTGACATCCTGTCTGTGTTGGCATCGTTTCTATTTTTTTGGTTAACCCTTTACAGTTTGTGTTGATCCTTTTCAAATCCACATTGAAATCTTTCTGAACATGACTTGCAGCCAGATTTAATGATTACTCTAGAGAAGTGCTGAAGGGACATTTTTTTTGCAGGGATTCTCTTAACAAAATGCAAAATACTGATCTAGCCTGTTCTTTTTATTTTATAGTGACCTGCCCCGGACCAAAACCATTACGCATTGGTGCAGAGCTAGACTGAATATAGATGCACCAGATGAGGTTGCATGTGTAATAGCAATACAGACCCTGCTTATTACTGTAACAAACACAGGTTATGCACATTTTTTAAATCATAAAACAGCAGCACAAACCAAAAGTGGCAGCAGAAGAACTCAGTTTCTGCAGAACAGGGTGGATTGGTGGAGACATTTAACTTGAAGTACTTTAAAAAGTCTCATACTGTGAAAAATCCATCCTTATGTTTATATAATCTCTGGTGTAAAATAGAAACTGTGAAAATATAAACTTGGCTATGTCTAACCTTTAGAAACCTTTAAACTGGTTTAAAAGCACATTTTTATTCCCTAGCTTTTAAACCAGATTGAGTTTTGACATTGTTTTTTTATGTTCTGCTGCTGTTGTTGTTTGTTCATTTTGCTGGTTTTGTTGTGTTTTATTGTACCCTTTATTGTAAATGGAAAGCACATTGCCCAATTTATGTTGCTTTTAAATGTGCTAATAAATAAATTTGATTGATTTATTGACTGAGGTAACCCAACAATGATCAATCCAAATATTTAGTGAATGTACTGCTAGTGACTAGTAAAAAGATTGTTACCAGAATGTGCTTTCTCACATGGATTGAAATCACAACAGACATCCCCCCCTTTTTTCTTATTCCTTCTTGTGAGCAGATTAGATTTTTTTCCCCACATAGCTGGGAGAATAACTACATTGATATGTGTGAAAATGAAAGTGTTGATAAGTCTGTCAAATACCAAA